>JAKGSA010000586.1:0-65931 GCA_033558755.1 Philaethria dido
GACTAACCCCGTTGTGGGTACTTTGCCCAAACTGAATTTCGTCATCATATACTTTTTAAATTCACGTTTCTTTTTGTTGTACCACTTAAAACATTATCTATGTACATTTCATGTGTTGTTTCGGTATAATATTGAAGTTTCTAGAATATAACATTAACGTAATAAAATCTTTTTTTGTTTTCACTATTCTTGCACATATTAACAGAAATAATTTTAGATCGTAGCCGTAGCCGTAGTCCGTACTAACCATTGTAAAGTATTCGAAAAGAAGATTTTTATAAAATGTCATACCAAAATATACGCGATTAGTCCGGTTAAAATACTTACACAAAAGTACTTAAGTAAGTAAGTAAGTAAAGTACTTAAGTAAGTAATTAAGTAAGTAAGTAAGTAAGTAAGTAAGTAAGCCTCGTCCTACACTTGTAAAATTTTCAAGCCCGCAGGTGCGTCACAGAGTTTGGACTGCCAAAACAAAACTCAAAGGTTCGGGTATAACGATTTCTGAGTTTCTGACAAAAAACCGCCATGATGTTTTCATGCTTGCTAGGCAACGTTTCGGTGTGGGAAAGTGTTGGACACGGGATGGTTCTATCAATATTATCGCCCCAAATGGCTTGCGCTACCGAGTAGAATGCATGGCTGACCTCCAGAGTGTTCCTGACGCTGCAGCTAAATCCCCGCCTACGATACAAACGGCTGCCGTGGCCCCTAAAAGTTCTAATAGTAAAGTGCTTGTTCAAAGGTGTAAGCGAGTGATAAAGAAATAGTTTATTTTCCCACTTAGATTACTTTTTTTTTTCTTTTCAACTGTTCTTTATTTTTAGAAATTCATTCGTTTTATTTTTATTTTATATGTAACTAACTATATTTAAGTTTTGTATACAATAATTTGAGCAATTATTTATTAATAGCCATTCGTTTAGATAATTATGTAGATAAAATTCTTATTTCTGTTTGTTTACTAATTTACAATATGATCCGTCATAAAGTTTATGTAATTAGTATTGCTATAGCCTATAATTCAACGTCTGACGTTTGCCATAGATTACTAAATGCTATGATCGCATTAGATGGCTGGCTTTTGCCACCGGTCATGACTGCAGAATATATAAACAATTTCCTTTTTCTCTTTTATTATTATTATTTTTTTTTGTGGTTAATATGTTGCTCATTCTACTTTCTTTTTTTAATTTTTATTTATTAATTAATTTTCTATGGATTTTTATTGTTTAATTTTCCTTATATAGTTATTTATAATGTATATATATATATATATATATATTTTTTGTGTTACAATTGTTGAATTTTCCTAAAGTATTACTTTTTATATTATGTTTGTTACACTTTGTTTAACTAAATTGTTATTATTATATTTTTATTTTTGTATGAACTTTTCCTTGCAACTGGCGGGTGGTTAGCAAATTACATAGTTAGAAAAGGTTACTATACCTCATACATTTTTATAAACATATATAAATATATATTATTTATTTTATTTTCTTTTTTGTTTTATAATTTATTAATTTATTTTTATTTAATTATTTATTAATTTATTTTTATTTAATTATTTATTAATATTTTTATTTATTTTTTTATTTTATCTTATATAATGGCTAATGGTAGTGAGTCGTTTGATAACAATTCTTTTCTCTCTTCTTCAGCTATTTCTGATGGATTGAGCAGTAATGACAGTTTTCTTAGTATCCCTACAGTTAGTGAAACATTGGAATCAAATTTCTCAGATGTACTGAAAAATTTTAATTTAATTCACATAAATGCACAAAGTATTCCTGCACACTATCCAGACTTCTTATCTACTTTTAATAACAAAAACTTACACGCTATATTAGTGTCGGAGACATGGTTGAAACCTTGTTTAGCATCGGTTTCTTATTCTCTCCCTGGATTTCACTTGATACGTAACGATCGTAATGGACGGGCTGGAGGTGGTGTTGCCATTTACTTACGCTCACACATTCCTTTTCGCATTTTAGATTTTTCCGAAGTCCAGCCGAGCGGTGGGCCTGAACATCTCTTCATTGAGGTGTGCTTTCTTCACTGTAACATTCTACTTGGTGTTTACTATAACCCAAGCCTTACGATTGATTACTTTTTATCACTTGAAACCCTACTGGAGCAGTATAAGCCTTTATATAATCACACGATTTTAATGGGTGACTTTAATACTTGCATTTTAAAAAACAATAATCGTTCGTCTCGCTTAAAATCTTTGATTAAAGGTGCTAGCTTACATTTGCTTCCCCTAACTGCTACTCATACCTTGCCTAATTGTGTTCCCTCTTTACTCGACTTAATCATTGTTTCTTCTATTGACCATGTTGAAAAACATGGCCAATATCCTGCATTAGCATTCTCTCATCATGACCTTTTATATTTATCTTATAAAATTAAGCCTCCTAAGGCAAAATCAAGGGTCCTTCTGCAACGAAATTTTGGTAGTATAGACTTAAGTCGTTTGTGTGAAGACGCAGCAGCTATTGACTGGTCTAATGTGTTAAATCACACTGACGTTGATGATCAGTTGGCACTGTTCAACTCTTTTTTGTTAAAGCTGTATGATACTCATGCTCCAATGCGCCCTGTGCGTATGAAGCATCTTCCGGCGCCATGGTTAACGGACGACATTAGGAAATTGCAACATAAAAAGAACATCGCCAAAATGAAAGTTAGAGCTAATCCTAATGATAAAAATCAGCACAATTATAAAAAGGCCCGTAATCGCTGTAATATAATGTGTAGAGATAACCAACGACGCCATATACATAAATCTGTCATTGAAGAGAAAGACTCATCAAGAGTTTGGCATTTTCTGAGATCAATTGGAATCGGCAAAGCACAACAAAATGTAAATCCAAATAATATTGATTTAAATAAGCTTAATAATCACTTCTCATCTTCCGGTGTTATTGATGACACAACGAAATTAAAAACTATCAATCATCTTAACGCTTTAGCCGCTCCAAGTGTTCCAAATTTTTTCTTTAGTCAATTTACAGATAGTGATGTTAAGAAGACCATTTTATCCATTAAATCTGATGCGGTTGGTGCTGATGGTGTTAGTCGTAAAATGATAGTTCCTATCCTTGATATCATATATCCCGTGATCACATCCATATTTAACAACTCAATAACATCAAAAAAATTTCCGTCAACTTGGAAAGACGCTCAAATTATTCCACTACCTAAAAAGAATAATCCTGTTGGTCATTCTGATTTCCGTCCAATTTCTATCCTCCCGTTTCTTTCCAAAGTCCTTGAGCGCTTAATTCAACAGCAACTCTCACAGTTCCTTTATTGCCATAATCTCTTAAATCCTCTACAATCCGGTTTCCGTCCCGGTCATAGTACGTCTACAGCGTTAGTTAAGATAACCGACGACATTCGCAAAGGTATGGATATGCAACAAGTGACAGTCTTAGTTCTATTAGACTTCAGCAATGCCTTCGGCACTGTGGACTTTGATATTATGATTGCTACTTTAAGGTCGCTTAACATATCTCCTACTGTGATTGACTGGTTTCTTGAATACCTGTCTGGGCGCCGACAACGTGTGCGAATACAAGATTCGTACTCCGAATGGTCTCCTGTTATAGCTGGTGTCCCACAGGGTGGCGTGTTGTCTCCTCTTTTATTTTCTGTATTTATAAATACTATTTCTAAACACATTTCTTCTCTCTACCATTTATATGCAGACGATCTGCAGATTTATAAACAGGCCAAAATATCGGAATTACCCACTGCCATTAATGATATCAATAAAAGTTTAGAGAACATATGCTGCTGGAGTAAATCGTTTGGATTACAACTCAATTCAAAAAAAAGCCAGCTAATTTTAGTGGGCAGCGCTAAGCTTACTTCAAGGATTGACACATCTACTTTACCGGTAATCCTTCTCAATAATAATATTATTCCATATAGTAACTCAGTAAAAAACCTTGGTATCACCCTGGACAATAATTGGTCATGGAATTCTCAGGTAAGTGAGGTAAGTAGAAAGATCTTTGCGTCGCTAGGATCATTTAAACGTTTACGTAATTTCCTCCCTATACCAACCAAAATTTCGTTAGCAAATACTCTGCTTCTACCAATCCTTGATTATGCTGACCTTTGTTATCTCGACTTGAGAGAGGAGCAATTAAATAAACTTGAACGTCTCCAAAATGTATGTATACGATTCATATTTGGTTTACGTAAATATGATCACATCTCCAATTTTCGCAAGAAACTCAAGTGGCTCCCGATCCGACTTCGCAGGAATACTCACATACTTCATCTTCTGTACTGTATTCTGTTCAATCCAAATTCTCCACCCTACCTTAAAGAACGTTTTGAGTTTCTGGGCGGGGCGCACCCGCGTTCTCTTCGCTCTGAACGTCACCTTATTCTAAAAATACCGTCACATACTTCTTCCTCTTATAGCAACTCGTTTACGGTTACCGCGTGCCGCCTATGGAACTCCCTTCCCTTAGATATCAGAAATGCGAAAACGTTTTTAACCTTTAAGCGTCGACTAAAGAGTCATTACTTGACACTTTGAGAATTTGTATTTGTGCCAACGCCAAATTGTGTAACTTTACTCTTTCTGTTTAGTTATGTAATTATATGTATAATGGTATGTATATATGTATGTATGTATATATGTATGTATGTATATATGTTGTATACATGTATGTATTTGTGTAGTATATAAGTTATGTATTTGCTATAATAAATCTATAAATATGCTATTGTTTTTGTTTAAATATTTTTATTTCTTTATTTTTCACACCCTACCTGATTTTTAATTTGCGCTTTCTTATGCCTTAAGGTTGCCTGGAAGAGATCGCTATTTTAGCGATAAGGTCGCCTATTGTATATCTAATCCTTGTGTGTATTTTCTATTTTATTTATTTTATGTGTGTACAATAAAGAGTTATAAATAAATAAAAAATAAAATAAATACTTACTACTCTTCATTAATTAAATAAGACGTGCCATTATAGCGTAGCGTAGAATAATCGAACTGTAAACGAGATGAAATTGTATATAATTTTATTTCCTCAATCTAGATAGACGAAGCGCGACGGTAGATCCAAGTACCCAACATGCAATCTCTCTAGAGTCTCTAAAACAATGACGTTCTGAAAAACAAAGACAGCCATCGGATTAATGTTAATTTAAAGGAAGGTGAAGACCAATAGAATATCTTAAGAAGCAGAAAATCCTAAACAAATAACATTTAGTATTCGATCATTCAATAAGATTTTAAAATACTCATTTGCTATTACTATAAAGTTAAAAAAAATATACAAATTAATTTAGCTCTATGTTGATTTGTTCTTTTTAATTTAGGAAATTAAAATATAATTTGTATAACTTTTTGAAGATAAGAATTAAAAATAATTGTGACTTTCTCTATTTATTTTAAATATAGAAAGCGGACGTCTCTATTAAAACTGAAAATAAAATTTTAGAAATTTTAATAACGTATTGATTATTTCTTTTTATAAAATAATACCGGCTTTTTTCTTAATCTAGTACTTAATTTTCATGTAAAGAGTAACCTAGTTATTACGTAATATGAAAAATATTTTTGTTCAAGCTAAACATGACAAGTAATTGCTGCCACTTATTAAAATTATTACAGAACCGTACACTTTTATAATAAAATACGAGGCAATCTAAATATATATGCATACAAATATTTTGTATTAGAATTACATATTTTTTATATAAATTTAAAGTCCACCATCACATTTTAAACTAGAATCTGAGAAGTACAATATATCTTTTTTTTTTTTTAACTTTACACTGTATCCCGCATATAGCGGGGCAGGCAGAGGGAACCAGAGAACCTAGTGTTAAGACACTCCATTCTCTTTCAACATTTCCGTTCCCCATTTTCCGCCAAATTAAGGCATTGTATGTTGAGTGGCGGAACTCAACGCCGCGCTTTGCCTTGTTACCAAACCCAAGAAATGAAAATACTAAATTTTACATTTCCTGGAGTGGGCATCGAACCCACAACCTGAGGCGTTTACAGACGCACGCTTGTGATTCAGCGCCACGACAGGCGCATGCATGTTGTATCCCTATTTATGCAAACTTTGCGGACGCCTGATTTTGTAAGTGCTAAGGCAACATATATACAATAGTAGGCAAATGTATATACAATACATGCCACTATCTTTTACTAGTGTAGATAAATTGTCCAAAACACAATATCTATTTGTTATTATTGATAATGAATATGAATGATAATTTGTAATTTATTTTATTATTATTATTTTTTTTTTTTTTTATTGAATAATTTTATAATTTTGATAAATAATTTTAAATTTTATTATTGTTAATTTATTATTATTATTACTTTATTTTAATTGAATTTATTGTAATGGTTCATAGTTATTGTTCTTAAATTATTGTGTATGTTGTTTCTATTGGAATTATTTGATTCTGGAAATAAAGAATTTTATTATTATTATTATTTCAGTTAAGTTCTTGACAATATCATAAATAAAAATAATAAAACATGTGACTTGTCATAAACACGAAATTCATAATACCTATTTACGAGCACAGTAGTTTATAATAAAAACTATATTAGTCTTTTGTCATCATCTCAATCGAGTAAATAGATTATATTTTTTGTATAAATATTTTTCTCATACTTTTGCAACTAATAAAAGCATTGAATGCGACATAATTAATTTTATAATATTAATGTATACATGTTTAATAAAGAAATGGTTTTAATAGCGCTGTCTTATCGTTATAGCTAAGTCTTCGGCCATTAATGTTCAAATGGCATCATAAGAAAGGCACAGCAAACAATTTTCAAGTGATTCAAGTGAAGTACAAAATACATTAACATACATACTGTATCCCGACATATAGCATGAGTAGGCAGAGGGAACCTGAGAACCTAGTGTTAAGACACTCCGTTCTCTTACAACAATTCCGTTCCCCACTTTCCGCTGAATTGAGGCATTGCGTGCTGAGTGGCGGTACTCAACGCCGCGCTTTGCCTTGTTACCTGGAGTGGGAATCGAACCCACAACCTGTCGCGTTTACAGTCGCACACTTGTGCCTCTACGCCACGACAGGATTAGTCCACGACAGGAGGACACGATAAGTGTGTAAAATGTAGATGTTTAATTTATCAAATATATTGCTACTAAATATTGCATAGCATATTGTTTTTAATAAAATATAATCATTAGTACTGTATAAAATTGTATAGAACTGTGAACTAGAACAAGTTTTCTGCAAAGCTGACAACAGGGTACAATTATCATTATAACATGGCTCGCACTGACTTAGAAACAAACAGTCTGATATTAGTAGTTATAAAACCACTAATATTTTCAAAATAAAACAATTCCTTGTTGTTGGTCAAAACACATTTCCGATTATTTAAGCAAATCACGTAATGAAAAATGTATGTGTGTATTTAATTTTTAAATTGTTAATCATTTAATTCATCAAAGTATGATGTAATTACATTAATTTATTACATAAAGTGGCTATTATTGATTGATTTAAATTTTAATTTAAATGAGACTTTCGATACAAGATATTATTATACAAGACTCAGATCCGGCAAAAGAATATTAAATTATACTTATACCTATCATTTACCCCCTTGAAATGGTACGATAGAAAAAGATCATTGATATTTAAATATTCTTGCCCATATTAATTTTGCAATTTATGTTCACACTCATTTACGAAATAGATTTTTATATTCATTTTATTTATTTTTTTTATTTTTTTTTATATTGTTAATTCTATATATAACTATATAAGAAACATAATTAAATACATCATATTAAAATAGAAAATCGAAATGCTACCTCAGCTTTTACTTGATTCCAAACGTATTGATAATCAATGAAATACTCATAGATGATAGAATTATCTTTGAAACTGTATAAATCAGATGGTGTTAGAGTAATAAATTTTCAACAAGTGGAAATGGTTATGATTGCTAATGAATTTTAAAATACTTTCCTAATTTTGGGCTGTATGAATTGCAATACATGTATTAAAAGCCATAAAAATGCCTTCACACGCTCCATACAGCGCTTGCCGCTCATATCGTAGAGATTATGTTTTTAGAGTAGAGTATACGGCCACGTTGAGTAACAATTCACATTAAGATATTATCGGCGTTATAAAATCTAGTCGCGTCTAATGTAATGTAAAAGCTTTAGCTTTAATTGGTCTTGAAATTAATTAGATAATATATTTTTTAACTAAAACAGCTAAATATATTTTATATATCCGCTAGAAATATATTTTCATGGTTAATCGTTTTTATAATTGCTTATATTTAGAATATTTCTTTGATATTCTTTCTTTTTCAATGTTGGATTTAATGTATTCGCATACCTGCATCGAGCTTGTCATGTTTTTATGTGACTATTATTATGTCCGTGACATTTGGAAAAAATACATATCGTTAGGCATTCTCAGTACAGAGGTACAGAACCTTTAATACTTCCGTGTTCCTTCCTGTCTTATCAGATGCTTTTATTTGAAGAATATTCAAGAATTTCATCTTCATAATAATGAAGATATTATTATACTATATATATATATTGACTTCACGCTGTAACCCGCATATAGGAGGTTAGGCAGAGGGAACCAGAGAACATAGTGTTAAGACACTCCATTCTCTTTCAACAATTCCGTTCCCCACTTTCCGCCGAATTGAGGCATTGCGTGTTGAGTGGCGGAATTATATATTGATAATGATACAATTGGTAAATATAAAATTAATGTATTATTTATAATATAACTTTTACGTAATACTTACCGTACCTTTATGTACCTTTTATGCGCATCTTGCTAACTTTACACCGTACACAATAACATGACAGTAGAAGACTTATAAGGTCGATGCAGAAATAAAAAGCATTAAAAATTCGACTATAAGATTTTATATAGGTACGCCAATAACATATGCCTACATAAAGATACATTTATATACATGCTAATTTTCTCTTAATTTCAGCACTTTTTAAAAATGTATAGTATATATAAGTGTATTAATATACACTTTATTAAATTCAATTCATTGCGCAAGTAGTTTTATAATTTGTATGTCCAAGAAGTAAACGTTACAATTTATTTAGATGAAAATCTATAAACTGTTAGCATAAAATAAATTTCCTTTACTTGCAGAGGATTGAAAATACACCGTGTACCAGAATACCAGATAATCTAAGGAGAAAATGAGCTGGGCAAATAATAAAAAATATAGGAATTGAGCTTTACGTAATAGCATAAGTGGTAATAATTTTTAAAAGTACACTAGCTATGCGAGACAAGACCAATAAGTGGTCAAAAGCAAAAAAATAAAATCAATATTATCTCGGATGACCTTGTGCTTGAGCACATTTTTCACATAGCTCAAGCTTCCGTTGGTGACTTTCATAACAACGCTTATTTTGTTCGCACCCTTGTAACTACGAAATTATTTTACATTTATCTTTTATAGATTGGTGTCACCTATAACTGAGAAGTAATTTGTTAATAATTTTGCTTGAGCCTTGAATTTATATCTTTCAAAGTATTTAAAAGAAAGTAATTAAGAACTTGAGCTATTTAGGGGAAGTCCGGGGTAGTTGGCCATAGTTTTTGTTAATCGTTCTTAAAAAATCTTAAAAAAAAGATATGCGTAAGTTGCCTAAAATAAAAATAAATTTAAATTTTTGAAATTAAAAAGTATCTTTAGTATATTTCTCAACAAATATAGCTACAAGTTATAATTATTTCAAGAAGTTAATGGCAGAGGTATGTAAAATATAAACAACCTAATCGATATTTACACTACACGAAATAATAAACGTAATTTTTAAATACTTTCTAACACTTTCGACGACACGACGTGAAGTGAACTGAACTGTAACTACTAATATTTAGTGAATATCATATTTTATTTTGACGGGCCATCTCTCCGTTATGACCAACTACCCCGAAATTGCCCTAAACGCCTAAAAATTTACATGTATGCAAAAAAAGGACAATACAACTAATTTTAGATATATTATCATTAAAAATACTTTACTTTACTGTTGTAAATAAGAATAGGTCAGTAATTAAACGCTTAACGTTCGGTTCTGTGGATCAACATGTTATGTTTTGTAATCGGGCAGACAGCGGAAGAATGGAGTGCCTTGGCACTAAATTATCTTATCTGCCCTGGTTTGCGGGAAAAACAGTGAAACTGAAAAATGAGTTTTGTATGGACATTTTTTTTTTAGTTTTACACATCACAGCAAAATAAACAGCGATGTAGGCGAAGGAAACCTAAGGTTCAGACACTCTTTTCTCCCTTTTATGTACACTTTGTGACAATACGTGTGGAGTCACATAACACAACGCTTTATTTAGACAAATATAGCTGAATAAAATATAAATATTATATTAATTTCATTTTATAATTTATTTTTAAAACAGTTTATTGCCGTTAGTATATAATACCGTTAGTAATAAAAAATATATTGGTATAATAAATTATTACAAAAATCATACATATGACAAAGTATGATTTTTCTTATTTCAATAAATACATGAACTTCCTGTATAGGTTTTATGAATCAGAGCTACGAATATTAAAATTTTTACTTTTTGTAGTATGTATTTTGATTGCTTTATAATTTAAGAAGCCAAATATTCTAATCAGTTCTACTTATATAAAATCATATTAGACAATAACATTTAATTGAAAACTGTTCAGTTCTATATTTTATTTACCAACCAAAATGTAACAAATGCGTTAAATTATATAAATAGAAATCTTTATTTAGAACTGCAGTGACCAACATTGCATAAATAGTTAATTAGTAATGATTACATAACTTATAATTAAATTCATTATCATTATCATAATCTTTATAGTATTATTGAATTAAGACACAACAACTAGAAAAAAAGGTAAATAAATTTCCCAACCTTCTTATCAGAACTGGAAAAAGATAATTTTAAATTTTGCAGTCGAAATTACTAATAAAAATAGTATTCGTTAAAATGGACTTTATCACAAAGTCCACTTGACGAAGTTGTGGGAAATAACTCTAGAACAAATATATTTCATAAAATATTATAAATTAGGGATAATATATGTTTATGATCACGGTCGTCAAAGATCATAACAAATGATGATAACTTTCCTTATATAGTAAATGGACATTTTTAGCTATAACATTTTGTGTTAATGTGTAAATAAATTTTCTACAACAATTGAAATGTGATTAAATAATCGCCCATTTATGTAACTTAAGATATTAAGTACGAAATTTCCTAATTGTTCGTTTTGTTCACACAACTCGAATATTGAATGTAGAGATATAAATATTATTTAATCATCTATCTCTTATTTTCGACATAGTCATAGATGAACGGTCAAATTTATTATTAATACGATTAAATTCTGGATTAATAGGGATGTATAAATAGAAAAGGATAAAGGTTCTACATATATGTTCATATTATATCATTGCTAAGTAATATTTGCCGATCCTTAATAAAACATCTAGTAACTTACACTTTTTTCTTCCTTAATTAAATATTTTGAATAATGTAATACTAAATAACATAAAGCGCATCTGAGAAAATTAATTCTCACTATTAACTTAAATAACCTCAACGGCAGAAGAGTAATAGTTGTTTGTAACAGTTGTCGCGATAGTGCTTGACATAATCGTTGTTGGGTTCATTTATCGGCCTAATTTTACCACTTGGCCTAAAATATCTTATATCTAAAATGTTTTGGTTTTCTCAATTTTGGTAAGACAAAAACGGCATAGGTTTTTTTAAGCGGCCTGCATTGTCTATAAGTAGAAGACAGAGTTACTTATGAATGGTTTTCCTTTCCCTATATCAATAACATTACAACTTTAAAATAGGGTACACACACTTAACTAAACCCAAAAATTAAAAAGATATCTTGGTTATTTCTAGATTCTTTCTGCAAACACCGTAGAATAAAAATGGGAACAGATGTAAATTATATAATTATATATATGACTAAAAATTTTACATGTGTATATGTTGATTGTAGTTATTAAAATATGATATTACAAACAAAACATAAATTATTTTAATATGTCTGCTTGTTATTTCAAAACGTAATTAGTGACATCATATATCAGATTTTGCATACCTTAAATAATAGATATAATAACTGGTTACAAAAATGTTCATTAAATAACAGAGAAAGTGGGAAGTAGCTAACGAATTTTACAAGTGATAAGCCTTATATGTAACGAGACTCACGAGAAGTCTACACGCGAACTTCAACATCTAATAGCACCTTGTGCGATGCACACAGATACATTATTATAAAAAATACAAAATGTATAAAACTAAAGGTATAAAAAATATATATATTAAATAAAAATAAATACCTTATATATATATAAATATATATGAAATACACGCCTTCACATTCTCGTTTACCTTTTCCTTATAAAGACTTCAACGATAACGTAGCACGAAAATCTTAACAATGGTATAATATTGTACAACAAAAGATTGTTTTCATTGCTAAATGTCATATATCAAAATATTTTTTTTGATTACCTAAATAAATAAATTACATATTTTAAAAATATTTATACTTTATTGCTTTGCTGCACCGCTCTTAAGGAAACTCTCTTTCTCTGTGTACTCTGACTAAATAACAAAAAAATATCGTCCTTTACTAAAACCATATTATTTCCTAAATTATTCTGAATGAAGTCTATTTCTTACTATTATAGTAATTTAGGAAATTTATATATTAGTTCAATACTAGGATAAAATTATCTCCTTTATACTACTATGGAAGTGATACAACAAGAAATATTTATTAAGGTCGCTAGTAGGTACATGTATTTATGACAAAATATAAAAAAAATGTCTTTTTCTTGCTCTTAGTTCCTTTCCTCACTTTTTATTGTTAAATAAGTTTAACATGAAATTTGTTCTTTTTCTTGCTTAGCATATCGCCTGGGCCAGCTCGGTTTTTTTTCAACATTGCTTATTGAGTAATAAAATCATATGCCCCACATTATTTTATCAGACCTGACACACAAAAATAATTTAAATTTATACTCCATGAAGCCTTGATCTGACCAGACTCCTTTGGTCTCATGTTGAAGAATATTTGATGACTTGTAAAGGTTGTAAGCTCGATCTTCATCATTCAACTATACCACCTAATCCTAAAGTCTGTTAAACGGACGGATCGTGGAGAACAGAATGCCTTCCAACTATGTTTCTGGCTTACCCTACTTAATATTTCTATTCATTATTCTACATTCATCATCTTCCACTGCGCATACAGCTAAATTATGTCATATATAGGTATCATATATAGATTAATATCTATTCATCCCCGAATAATTTCAAAAGTTAATAAAAATTTAGTGTAAAATAAACGCAGGAAAAAAGTGGGTACCCCCGGACGGCGGGTAAACCCGGACACTTCAAGTTTTAAGAAACTAAATGCATTACTTAGACAAAGAGTTATTGTAAAGATACCTTTTCTAGAGTAGAAACAAATGTAGTATTATCGCGGTGCGGACGCTGAGTAAATTAGTCGTGAGAGAATGTTTTATTTTCGCCTAAAAAAATCATCGCTCCTGTCAAATTTCGACGGTGGTTATTAATTACAATAAGTAAATTTTAATACTTGCCTACTATTCATAGTTTTAGTAAATTTTATGTATTTAAAGATTGTAATAGTACTTTTAACAATTCATGTATATTTGGAGAGCTTTGTTTAAAAATGTTGCATGATAACAGGCAGGTAGCCCCGGACACTATACTGTTGGGTACCTCCGGGCACGGTTTTTACTGTTTTTTGAACAGTAATTTAAGGTATTTTTGCTTATTTATTGAAAACATTTTAATTGGCACCACAGAATCTTAAATATGTTAAGTATTACTGCAACTATTGTAATAACATAGGTAAATAGGTCTATATTGTTACTATCGTTATAGAAATACTAAGATATTATGGCAAAATTCATGGGGAGGACCACTGAAAGAGAAAATAAGAGGAAAATCAAATGATAGAAACATTTACAAGCAAAATTAGTATGATTGAATGCCAATTTTCAGCGAGACAAATGATAAAGAAATTTGATGTACCACCAGGTTTAATTCACGATTGATGCGGCCGCGAACATCCAAGGAAGTAAGATTATAACATCTTCACCATATAAAAAAGTGAAGGAAAAACAAAAGAAAAAAGCAATTAAAAAAATCAAATAGAAATACAACAACATGACGGAGCTAAAAGGGGTTTAAAAGCAACGAAAATATCCAAAATCTGTCTTAGAAAAAAAGAAACGGAATGAACGCGAAGAAATATATATAGATATAGAATATAATATTTGCCAGGAATGCCAAGACTGTGCCTGTGAAGACTGTGTTCATAAAATATTTGTCGTAACTAAGATGTTTGTAAGGCCAAAAGGGGTTGGTCCATTAAAGTGTCCGGGACTACCCGCCATTTTTTTGACGGCAAAAACTAGACCTTATTATAAGCAGTATATTCTCTTGAAAAAATGCGATATAAAAGTTCAGAGTTTGATTAATATAAATAAAGAAGTTCCTAATTTAACATTAAACATGAAATAAGACAGAAACATCCTTTATTTTTATTTTTATTTGCGTCTCATTTAAGTGTCCAGGGCTACCTCCCCTTCCTCTACATGATCAAATACTATAAGAACAAATTTTATGAAAAAAATCAACGTGTCACAATGCATTTTTCATTTATATTCACACTCTAATACGAGTTCTTCTATTTTTTATATATAAACACACATGACAATAGCTGAAGTAAATTCATAATATATAATTTAAATTACTTTAACAAAAAATGTCTAGCTAACGTAATTTTAAACGTATAAAGCGAATTCGTCATACTTATATCACCTGCCTTTTTCTGCAGTTAATAAAGCACAAGCGTTGGTGAAATTATACATAATGCAATAAATAATTAAGTAACTGAAAACAAGTTCCAAAACTTGTCTTATTGGCCACCCTTACTCTACTTACCAAAAATGAACCATTACTTTTAATATATAACATACAGCGAAATTATTTTATATCTTTAAATACTAAAAATTATACAAAATATGATATTCTAATTCATTATTCTTTAGGAAACATTAAAAAAGAAATTCGAGAGCCGTAATTGTAAGGAAATTAATTGAAATGAAATACAAAAATGTGTTAATTATATTACGAGTAAGTATACACGCTGAGTTAATGTGACTTAATGAAGATTATTCGGATTCTATATGTATTGGATAGTTTTACTTCTTTTATTTAATAACAGTTTTTTCGATAATGCCAAATAGACTGAATACAAAATCTCATTTTAATCAGAAAAGTCGCCTTCACTGTCACTTTTATTAGTACAAAAGTATTTAGCAAATCGAAATAGTATTATTAGTTAAAATTATACAATGAAAGTAATTACCATTATAATAAATTATCATTATATTCTCGTTATATTAGCATAAAACGATTTCATTTAAAAATCTAAATATGAACTAAATTTTCTTTATTAATATCTATTACGCTAATATGATAATAACGAAGTTCAACCACTAAGACCGCAAAGGTTTTATGTCAATGAAATATTAAGATCAATGCCGGCAGTCACATACGATGAGTACTAACGAAGCGTATGATTTATAAAGTACGTCGTACATACGAGATTATTTTTTGATTTGTATATTTATGTTCCTCCTCATTAATTTATTTTCCCCCTTTTATTGTTTGAAATTCTTATGGAGATAAGAATTTCAAATCTAAGATTAATTTATTACAATTGCTATGAAATTATACAATTTTGTAAATTTTATTCAAAATGTAAAGGATGCTTCTATATATATTTATAATATATAACATATGCACAGAAATTAAAAAGAGAACACAATGCAAAGACAAATAAAACAGAGGAATCGATGATTGCTATACACTTGTAAATGATGTTTACTTTCCATGATTACTAAGCGAAGTTCATTATTAATGCGACAACACCGGTCTTCCGAATGCCTAGCGATTTTATGTTTATAGTCAGACTTTATTGCTATTTATGAAAGATTAGCAGATAAACTAAATGCTTGGCAATGACTTTTCTCATATGAACAAGATCACACTCAATAATTTTAATTATTATAAATATAAAGAAGTAATGTAATTAAATTGTATCCCCAGATCCCAAAATTAGTTAAATCTATAAATATTTCATCATCTACCACCATAAATCCATAAATGTATGATATCATTTTGTAAAAAAAACACACACGAAATTGCCTCCAAAAACGTTGCCATTGAATTTTGTATCTATCATATTCGTCTATTATCAATGGCATGTCCCAATACTTTCACGCGCAAACTTCAACCACCCCCTCTGCGCACACGCTGAAGTATATAAGCGCGCTCCCGCCCTCATTTCAATCAGACGCAAGTTGCACTTCAACATAGCGATTCCTGGAGGACATTAGTCTCCCAGCAGCGCTATAATAAACAAAACTAGATTTATAATCTATATATAACTTTTTCTTTCTTTCACTTCTGTGCTTTACTTCTTATTTCAAAATGAAATCCATGGTAAGTACTATTTTAGACACTTTCTTCTTTCATATATTTCTTTATAAAATTTATGACATGATATATCATGTATATATTACTATTTGTCAATGATTAATAGCCAAATAATAATATAGATATATCACTTATGCTAATATTTCTTCGCATCAAATGATAAATATCGTGCCGGTGTTAGCTTAGCTATAATAACTCAATTTATTAATTTATGTAGAACAAGTTGTTGTACTTTGACAACAGCCTTGCCTGTTAAAGTTGCAGGATATCCACCAGTTTATGTGGCTAGCCTACTTTTTTTTGGATAAACAGACATTCTCAACAAAGCAAAATCAATAAGTTAGGTGGCATATTGTGAGCAATAAATTTTTATTAGAAAAGACAGTTAAATTAAAATTACTTAGTAATTTATATGTTAAAGTCTATTGTTTCCATATTTATATGTTACAAAAACTCAGCTAAAAATTACTTTATAGAGCGAAAACAATGTACGCATTAAATTTAATATTTATTATTGCACGAACTATTTTTGAAATGCCTTTTAATGACGAAACACTTGCATCATGTACCGAACTATAAATAAATGATAAAATTTCAATATGTTCCAAACTACCAATATAATGTAACACCTTTGTATTGGTGTAGGGTTTTTTTATAAATATAACAAAAATGAGATTACTAAATAGTAAAAAAAATCATTTCACAATAATCGATATAAGAAGCCGGAATCGGTATGTTGAAAAGAAAAAAAAATACAGTATACCCGTGTGGCCGCGCACACGATTTGCGGGTCATTGTCACAATGATTTTTACTTTTCGCTCCACTTGCTACATTTCCTCATACGCATATAACACGCTCAGATTAGTTTAACTTCCACAATAATAAATTACTTTTATTTTTTTATTAATAAAGTAAATATATTTTTTTGTCAAAAAACTATTATTTTTTAAGTATGTTAGTAAAATAATATTAAAAATCTAGATTTAAATACCTAGATCAATTTCGTTCTTAGTTCAATATACGTACTTTGTTACGCCAAAAAGCTTTAGTACCTAAGCTCTTTGAAAGTAATGTTTTATATTCACTTACGCAATTTGTAGCTAAATAAGTACCTAAAACTGGGCGGAATGACTAGTAATATTTCTTACAAGGTTTCTAGAGTGACGAATAAAAGCATTGATATCATGTTTTGACGTTTTTAAAAATGTTACTGCGTATTTTCACGACATTAAAACAGCGGTCAATAGGATAAACAAAGAGAAGATATTTTTACATAATGATTTATTAAGCTCTGCTACTACTTTTATTTTATTCTTTTCAAATCATCATAAATGTGTACTTTCTATTTTTTTGCTAGAAAATGAGCTTAAAGTTATTTACCATTAATTTGTGTGCTATAATTTGCAGTTCATAAAAATTTTTCTTTACAAAGCTTTGATTCGTAAAATTTAAAATCATAGTAAGGACGATCAAGGAAGTGCACTTATTAATACAACGTAAATTATCTAGGCAATATTGTAAAAAATACATACAGCTTATATCCAGTCACTTATTAAACTCGTCTTAGTCTGTTTGTGATCTATTTAAGCGTGCAATGTCAACGGGGCAATGCTACGGCCACGGGCTACCTTCATTTGATTAATTTAAAGAGAATATCTAATTTATCGATTGTAGCCAAAAATTATACTTATTTGAATTTTTATTATTTTTAGTGATATGAATATAACAATGTCCTGACAGAATTTTCCAATTGAAAATTTATCGTTTCTAAAATATAATCGTAGTTATTAATTATGCGATTTCATCCAAATCCTTTGAGCTTCTATTTTTTACGTAAGCTTTTGTTCTGAATGGAACCCTGTAACACTGCTAGAGGCGCACCTACCGGATAGCGTCCACGCTTGTCGTTCGCCTCGCCACTCACTAGCTTTTTGTTTGCATTCCATCGTACGCTAACTTAGAAGGGCATGCCTACGCGCATTACGATATCAATACTCCAATTATTATTAAATTATGAACACCCGCTACTTTTTGGGTGTATCTGAACTAATGAGAAATTAAGATTTATTTACAAAATAGAGGATTTTTAATTATGTTATATGTTATATATTATGATCGAAAGATAATTTTATAATACATACGTATTACAATATATGGTACGGTGTGCGCGATGTATGAAGACTTTTTTCATTTGTAAAAAATCTCAAAATGTTAAAAAGCAACAAATTCAATTTACAAAGGAGAGCAAAAAATGACTTTAAATTGAACTACAAGACAAATGCCATTTCGATATGCGAGGAAAACCCGTCACCGTATGTCGGTGGGCAGGTCCGGAAGGCTAACTTCCTGCTTTGTGGCCTTCGAGCAGCCTTCAGACCTTGACGCCGTTCACTTACTGCTTTACTTTTATTTGTTATAAATTATTACTTTGTTTTTATTTCTTCTATCAATTTATAAAACGCTATTATTACAATTCGTCTCATTATAAGTAGTAGTTCGTAGAGATAAATCTTAAATTGATTATTAAAAATAAAACAATTTCTCTAACACAAAGAGCAAAGTAAGATTTCCCTACAAATAGAGCAATAGTCCGTATATTATTATGCACATTACATTTCACAGCACGATCTAAGGTCCAAGATTGTAAACTATATACGATTGCATCTCAAATTTCGTAAATGGTTTTTATTTATATTTTTTATTACTAAATGCAAAGAGAATAATAGCAGTTTAAAATATTGATCCATACTCGGGTATGAGTCATTAAGATTTCTTTAGAGTTTTCTATTTACGTTTTTAGGTAATTAATCTGAAAATAATGTCAAAATTATTAATATGATTATCTCGTTCCTCCGCATGAGCAGCTACAACATGACCGCAAGCCCTGACATCATTACGTGATTCTGAGCTTAAGTTCACCACAAATTCCGTTAATGTAGTCGTTATATTAGATCTTCATCTAAATATTTACTTGAAATTTCTAATGAAGAATGACACTAAAAATTCTAAACGAAAATTACCATTTGTAATTTTCACTTATAATGCATTCTGTCGGCATTCTATATATTGTAACTATCTATTTTATTTGTTACAATAATAAAGTCATTTATAAAAGTTCACTCAAGTATTGTTGTCTTGAAAATTTTTATCACATATCACGCAATAAATAACATATACCTACTTCAAGATATTTAGCTAGCATGTATCTATGCCCTTATAGAGAAGACTTTACTCGACAAGCGCTTGTCTGTCGCTACATATTTCCAAGCCCACTCGTTTACATTGGTATTGTTTCTCATAAGCCAAGGGCTTTTATTTAATATTCAATGAAAAAAGCTATTCATAAATACCGGTATGTAGTAAGCGCTTAAGTTATGCTGTTGAATTATAAATGTTACAATTTACAATTAAATTCAATTAGCTTACGATCGTTATAAAATTCTACAAATGCAAGATTAATAAACCTTTTTACACTATAACTAACACTGTCGCAGCGTAATAATTTCAGGGCCCTTAATAAATTAGGGCATCAGGGCCTTTAATAAATTATTGACAATGTGATCGGAAACAAACTTCGATCACTCTATACAACTCCTACTTAATTCGATGAGCAATCGTTAAAATTATATGAATAAAATTTAACTTTCTTTACTAAGACCTTTGCTTAATAATCCTTTATTAATCGCAATTATCCTTTATGTACTTGTTACAGATCGTTGTAGCTTGCTTGGCGCTGGCGTGTGGAGCTCATGCCTCTGGATGGGTTGGTCCACCAGCCAACATTGCCCTTTCTCAAGATGGTCGCAACATCTTAGAAACACCCGAAGTAGCACAAGCTCGCGCTGCTCACCTCTCTGCTCTTCAACAAGCCTCACAGAACAACCCCAACCCCCAAGATGATGGCTCATACGACCCCCGCTGGAACAACGAAGAGTACTGGCAAGGCGCCCAACAGAAATGGAACGGTGCCCCCGCCCAACAATGGAACGGTGCCCCCGCTCAACAATGGAACGCCGCTCCCGCTCAACAATGGAACGACAACTCCGGCAAGTGGAACGGTGACAACGGACAATGGAACAGCGACAACGGTCAATGGAACGGTGACAACGGTCAATGGAACGCCGGCCAAGCCCCCGCCCCCGTTGCTGAGAACCAGTGGAACGCCCCCGCTCACAACCAGTGGAACGCCCCCGCCCAAAACCAGTGGAACGGTGCCCCCTCATGGCAAGGTCCCCCCGCTCAAATCAGATTAGCCAACAATGGCGCTGGTATCTTGGAGACCCCTGAAGTCGCCGCCGCGCGCGCCGCTCACTTAGCGGCCCACGCACAAGTAGCTCACAACGCCCCCGCTCACCCCCAACAACGTTGGTGAAAACTTCCTCCTCTTCCACTTCTAGGTAGGTTGGACCCCTTGCGTGTCATTTGCTTTCCCGAACAATGTTTGCAAATGACATCCTAGAGGTGTACCGAGATACCCTCTTCCTTTCGATCTCCTCTTCCTTTAGTAATATGTTTAAAGTGTTAGTGCGTCAGACTATTCTTTTCTTTTTAGCTTTTGTTACTTTTCTCTATAAAATTCCTACGATACTTTTTGTACATAATAAATAATTATATCTATGTATGCGTAAACGAAATATATAAAACGAAAACAATATAACTGTAATTTTATTTAACAATAAAACTTGCCTAAAAGTGAAACAGAGAACTTACCTATTAGAAGTATAGAAATACTAACATAAACATTTACTACGCTATTGTAAACGCCACACCATTGTTGAAATTATTGCAGACACGAAAGTTACTAGATAACATAGTCATTTCATAGATAAGAGCATGTTCGATAATTTAAAAACATTTATTAGAACTCACATTAAGTAACAATAGCGTGACATTTACTGCGCTGTATAACATGATATTAACGTGCAATGCTAATGCATATACGACAGTGCATAATAAGTAAATTTAAAATTTATAGACTGGTTAGATGAATTATAAACTATTTTATATTGCTGATAAAATAATACTTACATAGATTGAGCTACCTAATAATTTATGTTCTTAAGTTCCATTTGCGTGCAAACGTCAAATTAACTATTATAATTAAAGCAAGTGTTATTATACGGTCTCACTGACCAATAATTACGCGGATGAGGTCAGGACGACGAATAACTCTAAAATGTGTAATTTTGCCATCGAAAGTAAACTGAGGTGGAACAAGGTCGATTTGTCATGACTGCTATCAACCGATTAAACCACAAACATTGACAATGTGAAATTAGGTTAGATCATGGAAATTTGTAGCATTTTCGTTCTTTTTTGATCGTTTCAACTGATATACATTGGTCGAAAGTGACAACACGTACACGCAAGCACGTGGATAATATTTGAACTTCATTACAACAATGGTAACCAAGTATAAAAATAATATTCAAAATAGATTAAAGGATAAATTTAAGAAGGTAAAATTATATTCTTAAATATCTATTACGTTAGTAATATTTTAAAAAGTATACTAATTATTATTCAAATTTAAACATCTTTATAAATAGACTAAAAAATCATTTGTTTTTATCATTGTTAAGCAAAACTACTGGACAACTCAATCAGTAACTAACCCATGGTATGACTGGAATACAAACAGACCCACAAGCCGCAATAAAACCGAGGTCAGTAAGTTATTAATCAGAATGCTTTTAAGACTTAATCGATGACGGATAAAACAAAGTTGCACGTTTTATATAAACAGATTTATACTTATATTACAACTATATTTAAATACACGAAAACAAAGAAGCTTTTTAAATAATGACGTAACGAATTAACGAACGATAACTATATTTTTTACTGTTTTCATTTAAACCCATATTAATGTATTATCCAATATTTCATTAGGACAATCAATCACGAAACGTAAACTTTTACCAATCATTTAGACATGACCTAAGAGAATACTTGTTAACCTCCACCTTGCACGGGCTTCGATATATAGGAGAAAAAAAATTGACTTGGTTTGAAAGGTAAGCAGTGAACCAATTTCAATTCATATTTTACTTCGAATTTTATTTTGTATTTATAAAATTTAGTATTTTCATTCTTGGGTTTGGTAACAAGGCAAAGCGCGGCGTTGAGTTCCGCCACTCAACACGCAATGCCTCAATTCGGCGGAAGGGGAACGGAATTGTTGAAAGAGAATGGAGTGTCTTAACACTAGGTTCTCTGGTTCCCTCTGCCTACCCTGCTATATGCGGGTTACAGCGTGAAGCTAAAACAAAAAAAAGTATTTCGCTTCACGCTATATCCCTAGCAAGGTATTATTATTATTATTAAGTACTATATGTTAATAGTTTGCAAGTATGTTCATATCTGCTTATTTATGATAATAATGATCACCATAATAAATTCCGTCATAATATTCTAATAATGAATATGTGGTTTTGTAGATGTTTTTGGCTAGTAGCATTTGTCAGCTCATTGATCTGTGCAGCATTTTTCATTCTTAATGTGTACGCAAAGTGGCGTATGACTCCTATGATAGTAAGCATTAATCCGGAAAACATGCCGCTGAACCAACTTCCTTTCCCTGCAATAACTATCTGCAACGTTAACCAGGCGAAGAAATCAGTAGCTGAAAGATACAAAACTTACGGGTACCTTATTCTTATTTGTAATTCATTTAAATTTATAATATCATAGAAAAAAATCGTTAAAGCTTCGCCAGATACATGCAAGTATCAATTTTATTTCCTTTTTATCGTTCATTTTCCTTCGTTTATTCTCCGTATATAGTAATACTGAAAACTATAACTTAAAAATTAAACTAACTGGATTGCATTTAAAATTCAATATAAAAATAACATACCAATAAAAAAAATTGAATCCATTGTGGCACAGTAGGACAGTGTCGACCGTCAACATGGACATTTTTGCAAATTTGTTCCAAACTCGAAAATGGTTATGTCAAAATTGTTTTCATTTTACTCTGGAAAGTCAACAAGTAACTTTGAATACCAGAGCTACTCGACACTTCATGTGTCAAATGCATTGCGTAAAGCGAAGAATTGAGTATCTCGATACTGGGTAATCTTTCACTACCCTACTAAAGCTGATAGAGAGTAATAGCTGAAACAAAAGGTTATTTTTATTTTTTTTGAAATGATATCAATTAGGTTACCACGTACAAATGAAATGATCAAAACATACAATTTGTGTAAAATAACATAAATGAAACTGCCAACAGAAGTGCAATTGATAAGAAAATACTACAGAGCTTATGCTCAACTCGGACAGATGCTGATATATTTGAAGATGAAATGGCTGACGCGGGAAATTGGGACCACATACGTTCCTTTCTTATTAATGTTAGTAGTTTTTTGTTTCTTTATAATTTTAGTCCATTAAAGAATTTCTTTTTTTCAATTTCGTATAATTAATATATCTTTATATGTTAGTATACAGTACAATTATGACTAAGAATTTTTAAAATTGGATATTTAAGCATAATGTATGATTAAATCTGACTAAGTACTGTGCAATTGGTTTCTAATTTTAAATTTAATACCATTAAAACTACGGATTAAATATATCCCTTTTTATATTTAGGTGACTCAGCCGTGTAACGAAATGTTGGCATTATGTATTTGGAACTCGGCGAGTATGAACTGTCAGGATTTATTTAATGCGCAACTCACCGATGAGGGACTTTGCTGCACTTTCAACGTCGTACATCGTGAAAAGATGTTTCGAAATCCGTACGCATTTATTTTTAATTATAGACAACAATTTACAAAACAAATATTATTCTTAGCCTTCATGCACTATAAATTTATATTACTTATCAAGTTTTTTCTGATGCGGTACTCGGTATGTACACTGAGGACTAAGCCTTTAAAGAAACGAAATGCACGTAAGCAACGATTTTATTAGTAACTGCTGTATATCCAACTTCGTTTGCGTGGACTCTAAAACGGAAATCCCATATTTTATGTTATTTCTTAGGCATTTCGAGAAATTCTCGTTCCCCTAAGTTTTTTTTTTAGATTTTATATGTAGATAATATATGGGTAAATGAAAATAAAAAAAATATAATATATGGGTGATATTAAGCATTAATATCCATTCGAGAAAAACTATTTTCAATGCAACTCAATATAAAATAAGTCATTTTTAAAGTTAAATTATAAAAGAAAAGACAAATATCCTAACGTAAAACTATACATAGCTTACTATGAGGTTTGCATTACTTTCTTTACAAAATAAATTATTTCACATAATTTATTTTTAGGAAAGATCTGAACGATATGAACTTTACGTTTCCATTGCCTTCCGTTGATTGGACTCCAGAAAGCGGATATCCAGATGATGCGCCTCCGGATGGATTCCCATGGAGGCCACAAGTTATGTATTGGTAATTCTACTACTTACTTCTTCAAACTGCAAATACGTGAAATGGTCTAACGAGTATAATATATAATATCTTTAATATTTATAATATTTATAAATTATAAGGCTTAAGTTATTTGTCAAATTTTGAAATGTGTTTTATATTCAAAATTTAAGTTTTACAAAATTCTAAAAAACAAATTGTAGTGTGAAAGAAACAAAAAGTTCCATTTCTATAAATTCTATCGACAAATAGTGACTTTTAAAAATTTGCAAATGTGAACCTACGTGTGAACATGTGTAAGTGAAACACAAATCAATAGTGTTTTTAGGCAAAACTAAGAAGGTATTAGATATAGATACATATTGATATTGATACACTAAGTTGGTGTGGGAATCAACTATTTACACTACTACCATTATCTATTAGTGACGTCATACCGAAAGTCTCATCTATATCAAAAGATATAAACGTACCTACATCCAGAAAAAATAAATATTATTAGAGCTCCACGCTTTTTTCCGGATAGCATCACAATCATAGAAAAAAATTGCACAAAACACTTTGTTCCACTTTCCGCCCAAAATAGAATAATTGCGGAACTAAACGCCCAAAAATTTTTATAACTTACTGCAACTATTTTGTATTTTATTTTAGAAAGAAAGAGATACTTTCTGTTATAAGAATAAAGATAAGAAACAAAATATAAGTAGATATAGGTGATGTAGAGATACATTTTAATAGTTATATTTATTTTTATGAACAGGAATTGGAACTGATCACGGATTAACACTAATTCTAGATGCTAATCTTGCTGAATACTACTGTGCGTCTACTAAAAGTACTGGGTTTAAGGTTTGTTAAAACAAAAAAATTTAGATCCATAGACTTCTAAAGTAGTATAGAATATATTAGACTTTGGAGTCGACCTCAATTTTGTTTGCCTGGAATCTATGCCCACGAAATTAGCTACTTTATAGCAATTTTCAGTCTGCACATTCTTAATATTAGATATCTAATATAATTATCTACTTTTGTAGATTCTTCTACACAATCCCACAGAAACACCAAACATAGCTAAACTTGGTGAAGTTTATGGAACCGGTATAGAAGTTCGCGTAGCGATTCAACCGAGGATCCTCGACGCTCAACCTTCCTTAAAATATATAGATATCAATAAAAGGCTCTGTTTCTTCTCAAGTGAAAAGGACCTAGTGTTTTACAAGTACGATAACTTTAGATTTCTTATAAATAAACAAATTATTCGAGCTGTTATCATTATTCAAATGTTTAAACATCTATTTTGAATTATTATAATTTGTATGTTTTTATAAAAATGTGGCATTTTAAAGGGACAATTACTATTATTGACATATACTATAAAAGTCTTTTGTTTAGTATTGAGCAAAACCAGAATTAAACTGACTGTTAAATTTCCTGCTTTTTTCAACAGTACCTACTGCCTACGTAGGCATTAAATGTCTGGTTTATACGGCCGACATGGCTGACGTTGCAAAAGACCTGTAATAAACAATATTTAGGATTTTCTTATTTATGTTAGACTACTTAATAAATATCTCTTAACTTCTCCTTTAGAACATACACACTAAGAAATTGTGAAATGGAATGTGAAGCTCGTATCATGCTTGACATTTGTAAGTGCGTTCTCTACTTCATGCCAAGTAAGTTATTATATCTACTTAATTTAGGATAATAAAATATACACAAAAATATTTATAGATTCATATTAATTTATCTATTCTATTCTGAATACATGACAGAAATTTAAAATACATATATGTATATCTATTATTTACCTTTGACTTTCTAGAAAATAAAACCACACGAGTATGTGGAAAAGCAGACGCCAAATGTTACAGTAATGTAAACAAGTACATACCTGATGGTTAGTATCGTATTACAATAGCTGACAAAAAAAATATAAAATTTGTATTAATATAATAAAAACTATTAATGATATATTTTAACGTATATTTATTATAGATCTTCTTTTTCCCTAATAGGTATGGAAAGAAGCTGTGAGGAATGTTTACCCGCGTGTACGGAGATATCTTTCTTTGAACGGCCCAGTTCGGCCCCCTTAAATAAGGCGTTAGTGAGACATTACATACAAAACATTAATCTAACTCAAAACAGATCACCTGAATACTTCACGTAAATATTACAGTTATTTAATTAGAAGTAATTTGTTAATTTATTCCTAATGCAGTAAGAGATCTTCATGGCGCAGGTGACAATAAACGCAGTGGTCATGGATTCGACCTCCACCCTAGGAAATAATTAAATATTTTAATTAGTTTAATTTATTTCGCTTTAAAGTTTCGCTTTGATTAGAGAAAAGGTGCCATTGAGTTCTGCAACTCAACACGCAATGTTTTTTTAGCCGGAAAGAGAGGTGTGTCTTATTATAGAGAAACGTGAAGCTGATATTCAGTGTTCATTCACATAAAATCTAACTAAATATGCCCAATATCATATTTCTCCGCACAATTTTCTTAAAATGGGAGCCAAAATATTTCTTTGAAGTATTATATTTATACCTACAATGAAAGCTATTATGGGATACATCTGCCTGTCGCGACACAGAACCACCAAAGACGCGCAATCATAATATTTAATTTCGAAATAAATACCTATACATCATTTCTTGCATTGCATAAGAATTAATACGCTTTAAAATCCGTTTTTAATATATGTAAGTATAACTTCTCATAGAATTAGTGCTGTATTTACTCTGCTAAAATTGGTAGATGCAGCTTAACGTTTTTTTCGAATAGCAGAATAGGCAGGGAAAACTCAGAGCTAAAACACTGTATTTTCTTCTTTTCTACCTTATTTTAAACCATTGCGTGTTGAATGGCGGAACTAAACGCCGCCATTACAACTTACCTTGCATCTTACCAAAGCGGCGAAATGAAAATAACTTAAATATAGTCATTGTAGCAGATACAATGACTAAAAATATGGTATTAGTAATATGTAATTGTATATGATTTATGATTGCAGTGAAAATATGCTCGTCATACACTTTTATTTTGAAGATAACACCTTTATGAGATTTACTAAAGGAGAAATTTTTGGTCTCACTGAATTTTTATGTAAGTTTCTTTTATATTAAATGAAAATTATAAACTTTATCATTAAAGGTATGTGTTAGATATATATGGGACGTATACTTTAGTGGCGCAAAGTCTAAGTCCAATAATTTTATTTAAATTACGTTAGTAACATGCTTCATTTTATGATCATCAAATAATTTACCAACGGGTCACTAAAGTGAATACCTGAGTCTTGAGGAGAATCGGCGCAAGTAACTCCACGGAATTTATTTTTTTTAGCCAATGCTTTCAAACATACAATTAACAAAACAAGTGGCAAACAATTATTAATATATCACCCACTCTGCAATAACTGTTTCAATAACTGTTCTCGGAACGAAACATACACTGAGCAGACTGTCTTTTTCTTTCCGAATCATAGCAGTAAATCCAGATTTTGTCACCCGTACCTAAGTATGCTGAATACAGCCTTTGAGTTAAATGTTTGAACCATTTCACGATACCAATCAACAAAACAAAATTTTTGGGCCTTTGTAAATTTATGAGGTATCCACCGTGCACGAAGATTCTTAAGCGATAAATGTTTATGGAGGATTTTGTACACTTGAATCATAAAGAAGCCTAAGCTCTTTAGGTCACTCTTTTGTCAGTCTTTATCATACTTCGCAAAACACTTACGTTATCTTCAGTCATTGTCGTAGAAGGCCGTCCTTCACGCAGACCATTGGTGAGATTAATGCGACCACGTTTAATCACGTTAAAACAGTTATAATCTGTGAGATGGAGCTTCATCGTGAAAGACCATTCGAAGACTATCGTAACTTTCTTATTGATTAAATGACACTTAGTCATAAAAAATCACTACGAAGATTTTCTCGCGTTAACTTTATGGTAACATGAAACAAACTTCTTTAATTTGCCGCCAAACTGTTAAACAAATACGGCAAATGAATAGGTACATACTCAATAATGTAGGTAAAGAATTCCTTTTTTAAAAAAATTAAAAAAGTAATTCTTATTTTTCTATTAGGTATATTATTTATAAGAGGCTAGTTCTGAAACCTTTCAGTGTCGCCCTCGTGAAATTAATAAATTGGTTATATAAGAATAAGTTTGTTCGACGGGATATTTACCATGTATTGTTTTTATTTTGGACTCCCGATATTTCGGGATTATATCGGGAGTCCAAAATACAAACAATACATGGTAAATATCCCGTCGAACAAACTTATTCTTATGTATGTGACCATGAGAGTTCAAATTCATAAATTGGTTATAAACTTTAACATGCAAACTTCTTTTAATAACATTTTTTTAAATTGTTTTATGGAGTATTCAACAATTTTCTTAAATGTTTGCCTTAAGGAATCTGAAGGACCTAAGTTACAGATTGCGCGAATAGCTAATACCGGCTGCATTATTTGATTATGCCATAGGATTATGTCCTATTTATAGTATGAAAGTAGTTAAAATAAACAAAGCGAATACCCATGTGAGTTAATAACTTATTTTTTTAACCGCGAGGCCATTGACGTCTTATTTCTTCTTACAATTGGGAGAAGGGAGAGAGATAATACCCGCAGATTATAGATATTATTTTCATTTCGATGATTCTTTTTCTGCATGATAGCTAGACTTGTTGTCTCCCGTTTAACTTTAGTTGGGATCTGACTCAAAAAATGCGATAAAAAGAAGAATTATTACAGATATGTAATAATTCTACTTTTCATTGCATTTTATTTTAAGTCTGTTTTCTTTTTGTAAAAAGCTTAATTATTTGTTGCTTAAAAAATTCGACTTGAAAAACAAAGAAAAAAGAAAAAAACAACTTATAACGAAATTATTTTTAAGTGGGGAATGGCGTGTTTTAACACTAGGGTTCCCTCTGCCTACCCTGCTATATGCGGAATACAGGGTGAAGCTGTATGTATTTTATCTTCCAGATACTTGCTTGCGTCGTCAACAGATTCTTATTCTTATAATTTGTATTCGGCATGGGTAGGGAGAGAATTAATTAGTATTTATAATTAAGTATTATATAGAATTTTATTTTTTTACAGCGAACACCGGTGGGCTTCTAGGACTTTGTATGGGGTTCAGTATGATGAGCGCGGTTGAATTAGTTTATTACGTAACACTACGCGCACTGTGTGTTGCTAGACAAAGAAAAAATCTGCAACCATTTATTAAATAAATTATGTAAAGTTTACTTTGTTTCATTTCGAAAAATAACATTTCCCAAAATATGTAAGACCTATTGGTGGATTGCAAGCGGGTACCTATGGTTATTATATATTACATCTTAAAATTCGCGAGCAACGGAGTCCTAATACAATTAAAACATTCAACAGGTGTAGTGGTACTGTACCAGTCTGTCTCAGCTATTTTATATATTTAGTACTCTCTTGTTGTAGAACTTGCTTGCCTTTTTAATAGTAGAGAGGTACATGTTGGTAATTTGGCGCTACAACTTGACATCCCCGGTCGAAGACCAGTAAGTAGTCCCAAGACAAGGTGGAAAAATGTAATGCTGAAAGATAGGAGGGGATGCAGTCACCGATAACGACATCCAGGAATGAGCCAAATGGAAGAATAAAATAAAGAAAGCTCACCCCATGACCATGTGGGACAATAGGAAGAAACAGGGTTCTCTCGCGCTGTAATTGTGACAACAAAAGACGTATCCTCTAACTAAATGTTAATGTTATCCTGGCGTAGCGGGACAATGTTATAGATTGTTACGGGTTAGATCCCCCGAAGGGAGTTTAATTTATATTTATTCACACTCCGCCACTCCACACCCGGTTAAATCAGTAAAAGCCAGAAATTGAAGAACATAACAATAGATTTTATCGTATCCTTTTAAGCACCGACAGACACTCATATTTAGTATGAAGGTAAATAAATACTAGAATGCACATGTATGTAACTCTTTACTTGCAAAGATGTTGGCTATTTCTGTAAATATATACACTATATACTATACATTGTAAAAATAGAAAAAATCCATAAAGATCTTTGATATTTTTAATTATCTTTTCTCTAATATAAGTGTGGCAGTTTACAAAAAATTATTACCATGGTTTTATTACCTTTGCACTAGTGGGCTAGGGGGTGAAGCCATTTAGAATTTGTCGGCTCCGTTATGGAAACAATGCAAATAATTTAAAATAGTTATTCTGATGTGAAAGAAAAAGCTATTATGTTACCAAAAACAGTTATTATGATAAAAGTTAATTGAGAAAAAAAACATTGGAGTGCAGTGAGTAAAAATATATGATGATGAAAAACTAAATACATATAATTTTATGAAACAATCATCAAATTCTTTACAAAATTTACTCAAAATGCACATATTGTCTCTGTAAGTTTATTATATATAAACAATCACTTCTACGATTGCTGTCTGGGTGGTCCTTGTGGCGGTGCTGGAGGCGCTGGTGGTGCCGGAGCATCTGGTGGTTGTAAAGTCCGTGTTCTCCGTCGTGTATAGTGTTGCCATAGGAGAATAGCTTGGTCATCCATAAATTTGCATACCTAGAATAAAAAAGTTATATGTAATATTATCCAAAATCTTCTAAATCAAAGAGTTTCCACAATAGTAAATATATACACAATAGAATATACAATAAGTAATAATCTCTCAGGACCTAGAAGGTTTAGAAACTTTAGCTAAACTTAGGTTTATAATGATTCTCAAATAAAATATAGTATATAGTACAACAATATTCTCTCTATCATTGAAGTTAAATAATGATTGATATTTTGTTGTCCACATGTGCACTTCATATTATAAACTACATTTAGTAATAAGCTACTTCTATTGCAAATATCTTATAATTTAATTTGAATTAAAAATGCTTGAATGGATATAGTTTTGTGAAACCGAAATGGTTTTTTTTATGAGTTTATGTTTCTGGTACAAAATCAAATAATTTATTGAAATACCTTATTTCAAAGTTACTAACCTGTGCTGACACACATTCTCTTCTGAATGCTTCATGTTGTAACAATTCTAAGAAATGTAAACACATAGGATATTTGAGGTAGCAAGCATACTCTGGTTCTCGCCAGTACTGTAAGTACTTTAAATAATTAATAAATGTCTGTTCTTTTAAATATCCACGTTGAGCAAGAACTGTAACATAAAAATGCAACCATAATAAGTTATTTCATTATATGCATAAATTATAAAAAAAACTATATTATTGATGTAAAGCAAAACATGACTTACAATGTATATAATTTGGATTAGCTAAACACTGAACAAATTCAAGTTCCACCTGGAATCTTATTCTATTCTGCTCCTCAGTTTCCATAACTGAAATCGTTTTTTTTTTTATAAATAGTTGAAAAAATAACTTTAACCCTTTCCACTCCAATGTCGAGTGTCACTCGACACTGAAAAATACCATACCAAAAACGTAACTTTAGCGTGGAGCTGGTGGACTAAAAACAAAAACAGCCTTGGAGTGGAAAGGGTTAAAATGAAATTAAACGTCAATAAAATTACTAAATTACCTTTGCCGGCCATCATTTTGAAAAACAATATGTAAAAAACCTAACCCTTATTAAATACTTAAGCTACGCTTTCACAAAATACATCTTTTACATATACAAACAAGCACAAAGTAGGTATTTTAATTTAATGTAGATACACAAACAAAAGTTATAATAAAATATTCGAATTTTTGCATAATCAACATCTTTTACATATCAAAAAACATAAAATCTAGATCAGTTCTTATAGATTGTAGAACACCAGTGAGCAACTTAGCAATTGGCAATTGGACTTTAGTAAATTATAAATACTAAATAGCAATTGTTCAGTTCAGTTCTTTTATTATAAGTTATGACGCTTTGAGAGCAATTGTATTTATATTTATAATTTTTACGTAAACTGACACATGTCAATTGGCCATTACATTAATAAACCTAATGTATATAGTTCTACTAGAATGTTTGAAGCTCTCAAGTTTGAAGTTTAAAACATATAGTTATTAGTTGTAACATGGTATATGTTGTAATTACATTGTAATTTGAGGAAAAATATATTATATTAAAAAAATATTGGTAATGAAAATATATTGTATAAAATTCAATTTATCCATATGGTGCAATGGTGTAGCATTCTACAGTAAATGTTTACGTTACTTTTAAACCATAGAGAGAATGCATACGAACGTAAAAATAAAAAATACTCTATGATTAATTTGTCATTGGTATTTCCTTCTCTCTCATTAGTTTTTGTTCATTGTTCATCCTACCCTTCCTTTATTATTTGTTCTTTAATCTCTACGGACTATAGTCAAGTGTAGTATTATTATTTCTTATTTCATTAATAATAAAAAAGTGGATACAAAACCTTTAAATTCTAAGCCTCACTTAATTCTCATTAATTGCTTTATTGGTGTTAATTGTGATTTGTGAGTGAATTAGATACAAATCTTTAAAGTAACAGGCATAATTAACTTTAACAATGTCGGGTCACAGATACTTTCAAGAAGGCAAAGACTTATTTGATGACGAAGTAGACGATGATACTTTCGTTAACAGTTATAGATCAAGAATTCCACCACCACAACCAAAACCATCTCCCTACATTGCTGATTTGGAAAGGCAAAAACAAACAATGTTACAGAAACAAAAAGAAATTGAACAACGTACCGTGGAATCCTCCATACGAAGTATAGGCTTGCTACGAGATTCAGAACAAATAGGCATTGCAACTGCTGAGGAACTGACCCGCCAACGTGAACAACTGCAGAGCACTAGTAGGCGACTAGATGAAATAAACACCAATTTAAATTATAGTCAAAAACATCTTAATGGCATAAAGTCAGTGTTTTATGGATTCAAGAATTATTTATCAGGGAAATCAGAACAAACTCCCCCAAAAAGTCAAGCATCTCCCAGTTCCAGCAGTTCTAAAGCTGGTACTAGTAGTAGATTAGATGATACTGTAAATACAATGAATTCTTCTGGAGCTGATCTCTTTTCCAGTCATCCAACAACACGATTAAGAGGTCTAGACCAACAGCTTACTGTTGAACCTATATCTGACACTCAACGAATTAATAAAATACTAGATGCTAATTTAGATGAAATGGTTACTCAAATTTCTAGACTTAAAGGACTTGGAGAAGCACTTGGTGAAGAAATTGAACAACAAAACAACCTTATTGATGAAATTCATGATAAGGTTGATGTTGCAGATATAAAAATTGGCCATCAAAACAAACAAATGAATAAGCTTTTAGGAAAGTAATATTATATATAATGTTATCACTATTAAAGTTAGTATATACACTTTTTGAATTTCTATTTTATTGTAATAGGATAATCATAAGTACATATTACAAAGTTAAATTTAAATTCATTACAGACCTATAGTAGAGTTGTTTGAAACAGCTTATCATAGACTTAATTAATGCTTATCAAATTAGTGTAAATATATAATATGTCAAATTATTTTAAGTTAATAAATGATTATAATAAAACACTTTCTGTTTATTTTTATATTTGTTTTGTATAATTATTGTACTGGTATATATTTTATGAATGATAATTCCAGTTACATATATATATTGTTATGTATTTTCTAATAAATAATTTTTGTTATAAATTATTTATTATTTATCATCCTAACACTTCTAAATCACTACTATTACAGCAGTAATGACTTTTGGATACCTTAGAATTTAAAAATTTGATATGTAATTTGGTAGGTTATATTATGTTACTGTAATATTAAAACTTTAATTTGAAATGTAGACTAAATTCAGTTAACAATTTATAATTAATACCTTTATGCCATAAATAAATTTAATCCCTCAGCTTTTGAATATATGTAATATCAATGTTGCACAGAGATTATTACTTATAAAGAAGGCAAGAGATACTATAAGGTTTAATACAAAACCCCTCTTGACTTGCTCTTTTTTTTACATTTATATGTTAATAAAAAAAAATCCCCTTTTGAATGATTGTCAAGCAAGATAAAGTGTCACAAGACATGTTTAAAATGCAAATAGATTATATTATACATATTTCTTATATGGATTAAAAGTAAATATGAGACAAGCATTAATGTTTTTATTTAGCAATTTATAGGTAATTTAACCACTGACAACATTTAATCACTGATCACTTGATCACCATTTGTTTTAAAATAAATATGAATAAAACATATATTTGGCAGATTTAAGTGATTTGATTTTTTTCTTTTTACACAAATAACAGTGGTCCAATGACAATTGGAAACAAAATAAATATGGCTATTAACAGTCAACAATTGTTTCATTTTCCATATTATTTTTTAAATTGTGAGTTTTCATATGTTTTAGCAATACCCTTCTGTTGGCTAGCTTTTTATTACAAATATTACAATACACCTCTTTATTCATATGTGATTCCATGTGAACCTTTAAACCAGAAGAAGTAGCAAATCCCTTAAAGCAAACCTCACATTTGTGTGGCCTCTCTGTTGTATGTGAATGAGCAATGTGCACTACTAAGGAATGTTTTGTGGCAAAACTTCTGTCACATTCTTTATAGACACAAGTAAATGGCTTTGGTTTTTCTTGGCCCAGATGAAGTAATTTGTGGGCTCTTAAATAGGTGGCCCTTGTGTATGTTTTTGGACATTCTGAGCAAGCAAATTCTTTTAAGCCTTTATGACTCTTAATATGCATCATCAATGTTGATTTTGCAGTAAATCTTTTCCCACATGTTATGCAAACAAATAATTTGCTATTACTTGAATGTGCAACACGAAAATGCTCTTTTAATGATTGTCTAGATTTATAAGTTTTATGACAAAATCCACATTTAAATTGATTTACTTCAATATGAGAAAGCAAATGTTGTCTCAAGCCACTGGCTGTGTGAAAACTTTTACCACATTTAGGACAGAGAAATTGACGAAATTCATCATGCTTAGCCATGTGGTATCTTAAGGTATGTATTCTAGTGAAAGATTTAGAGCAAATATTACATGTATATTTTTTATCTCCTTCTTTTCGGTGCAGTCTTTCTGTTGAGGTAATTTCTGTAACAGGTGGCAAAGGTGTAAGCTCTTTATTTTCAGGTACATCTGGTCGAAAGTCAATGGCTGTATGATTGTATAAAGGAACATCATATTCATGGTCTTGATAAACAACATTAATATCAATAGGATCAGCATCTGATCTTTGTGGGTTAATAGATGTTGATTGTACTGTAAAAATCTGTGAAAGGGTGACATTAGCTTTTAAACAACTAAGCTTAAAATTATATGCTAGCAAAGCTGTAGAAACACATGATGCACACATTCCTTGTGGCCAGTTATCCTCATCATTATTCTGAAATGATAAGAAAATCCGTAACAGTTATAAATACTTTTGCACTATACTTACGTATTATATGTACAACAGTAAACTTACCTCTAAACAATTTAGAAAAACTAATATATCAATCAGTTTAATTTTGTTCATTTCATGTTCAATTAAATCTTGTATATTCATGAACATAGTAGGATCTCTCGAGTCAAATTCTCCTAAGCAAGTTCGACATATATTTTTCGTTAAAGGTACTAGTAAACTAGTAAACTCCATGTCAAAAATCCTTTGTATTCTTCATTCTAACATAATATCAAGTAGCATAAAATTCCTTATATTATACTATTACAATTAATTACTCTATAGAAATTAAGGGTTCTTCGCAATAGATATATAACCATTTCTCAAAATAAAATAGTCAAATTACAGTTTCATTTTTCTACCTATTTATTCAGTTTTTAATATTATAGTATTTAAAAATTATGATCATAACTCATGATCTTTACGAATAAAGGATATTATATTTAAAACTTAGTACACATTGCAAGTCGTCTAGAAAATCATAAAGCATCCGAAACACGGGTCACAGAATACAGATAGAGGGATACTCGATATTCAATAAATATTGAAGTATAGCAAAAAACATCGATTTCAAGTCTTCGATGAAATCGATGTGTAGATGTTACAACAATAATATTGAAACATCGATAGTAACTTCTAGTTAATCGTGATCAGTTATCATTATAATTGACCATCTTCCAAGGTAATCAAATATTTTTTTGTATCATAATATGTAATCCATATTATTATACAAATAAAAAAAAATGTTCAAACTGTTTGTTTAGATACCTTCATATATCGGTTTTTATAAAAATCGATGTGTCATATTTATTGTACAACGATACCGGTAATTCGATATCAACAACGACAATATTTTACATTGAATAACCCAACTCAGTAACAGAATGTAAAAACAAAAACCAGTAAGTATAGTAGAAAATATATTTTTTAATAATTAAGATTTTAACAAAAAAGAAAACTAATTTCAAATACAATGCTACAGAATGTCATCTTGTTACAGTATATTAAATCTGGATACCAAGTACACAGATAACTTATAGCGAGACAAATTTATTAATTCAGGTTTATGGACCTAGGGAGTAGGGACTGTGGTTAGCAGTGAAAGAATTGCTTTTCTTTGACGTGTAAGTTGCGTTTGCATTGCGTCGTGGTATGGTCAAATAATTTAATATTGAAAGTGTTTACAAGCAATATAATTGGGTATGTTGAAATTTTGGCAAAAAAATATTGTTTTAAATGAAATCGGTCATTTTTGATGTTATTAGATCAAGTGAAGATAACACTCTAACCTTAAATTTAAACCACCGTTTTTTATGAAAATCTTTTTTCAGTTAATTAACAATCACAACTATGAGTCGATTTTTCGCTACTGGTACGGACTCAGAATCCGAAACTTCGTCGGAAGAGGAGCAGGTAGTACGTGCACCAGCTCCAGTCTATACGGTATGTTCGCAATGTGTAAAATTATAAATTTTAACCTTTTGAATATCGTAAATTCACTTACATATAGTGGAAATATACTTCACATTAATGATTTGATATCATTTAAAAATTATGTACGAGTATCAAATGTAAAACTATGGTAAAATAGTCTGATGTAATAATAATTTTAATCATTGCAATATCTCTATATTTATTTATTACCGAGTCCTGTGCTGGTTATGCATATAAGACATATTAAAAAGGCTAATAGTGACCTAATGCCCAGGGCTTACTACCTTGGATCTCTCAGGGGGAGATGAAATTGAATGATTTTTGCGGGAATGTGTTAAGATACATAAAAATCTCTACTTATTTAAAAGTTGTGCAAAAAAATATTATGGTAGCAGTCCTGTATATACTCTTACACAGATTACACTATAGAATAAAAAAAAGACTTAAAATTCTATTACTAAAATACTAAATTATGAATAAATAATTTAAAATTAAAATAATTATAAAATATTTCTTTAATTATATTTAAAATTTATGCATTTATTAATATAACATATAAGTTACTTATAAGTAATTAGAAAAATAAGCAGATTATGAATATTTGAAGAAAAAAAAATGTTTTCTTTATAAATTAAAAGACATTTTTTGATGTACTTATAAATTTAGGAAATTGCAGTATTAATTTTCAAAATTGATGGGCTCATTCTTTTCTATACTATAGGAGTATGCTGCCTACTATACTGCCTCAGTATTTTATAAAGGATATATTATAAGGGTTATATCACGATATGATAAGGAGTATCCTATAGTCTTTCCCAAGGTCTAGACTATTTGTCAAAATTAGTTAAGTGGTTTATGTGTCAAAGTTGTAAGCAGTTAAACAATTTTACATGATTTTATGTTTGACAATAAGGAACTTCCATACAAAATTTCATCCCCTATTTCAACCCCCTCTATCATTTTTTTCGCGATAAAAAGTATCCTATGTCCTTTCCCAAGTTCATTTCTATCTTTATACTGAATTTCATCAAAATCAGTTCAGTGGATTAGGTGTGAAAGCGTAACAGACAGACAGAGAGATTTACTTTCGAATTTATAATATTAGTAAGGATATCCCTTATAAAATTCTATGAGTGATATATACATATAGGTTATCATATGTTCATCATTCATAAATTCCAACTTGAATGAGCATTGCTTGTAACATAAAACAAATAAAAATCATTATAGATATAACAAAAATATCTACCTTGTTATTTATTAAAATATCACTTTTTTAGTTATTTGGTTGAAATACAACGGTTTTGTTCACATCCCAAAATGCAATGATTGTGTTAATAATACCTTTTTTTACCTTCACACTGTATCCCACATATAGCAGGCTAGGCAGAGAGAACCTAGTGTTAAGACACTCTGTTCCCTTTCAACAATTCCGTTCTCCACTTTCTGCTGAATTCAGACATTGCGTGCTGAGTGGTGGAATTCAACTACGCGCTTTGCGTTGTTACCAAACCCAGGAATTGATAATACTAAACTTTACATTTCTTGGAGTGGGAATCGAACCCACAACCAGTCGCGCTTACGTCGTACTTAGTCGTACGCTTGTGCCTCTGTGCCATGACGGGCGTTAATAATACCTTATTACAATAAATGACAATGTATAAGTAATAAAAAATATATATTTTTATATATTATTTATAGAGTCATCATGTATTTGTACTTGCTAAATTTACAGTTTAGTGATGATGAAGAAGAAACCAAACGCGTTGTGCGTTCTATGAAAGAAAAACGATATGAGGAGTTAGAAGCAATAATCCATTCACTTCGAAATCATCGTAAGATCAAAGATTTCTCATCGGCGTTAGCGTCTTTTGAAGAACTCCAGCGAGCTTATACTAGAGCAGCTCCTGTCGTTCAGAAGGAAGAAAATGGAGTCGCCCCAAGGTTCTTTATCAGAGCATTAACTGAATTAGATGATTGGGTATCTGGAGCGTGGAATGATCGTGATGGCCGGAAAGCTCTATCAAAGGGAAATAGTAAAGCCCTTACATCCTTAAGACAAAAATTAAGGAAATATACTAAAGATTTTGAGGCTGAAGTTTCCAAATTCAGGGATAACCCTGATATGCCCGATGAAGATGATGAACGCAAAGGTGAGAACTATGAGTTTAATAATAATTGTAAAAGTTTTATAATAATTGTTCAATTTGTCTATATAGATATTTAGACTTTTTAGCATAACAAATCTCCAATACCTTAATTATTGAAACTTTGTAACTGTAAAAAATGCATTGTCTATTTAAATTTTATTTTAACGTTTTACTATAGATACTTCGTCTTCCGATGAATCTGACGACGAAGACAAAGTGAAGGAGAAGCCAAGAATTGCTCATTCGCCTGAACCGCCTCGTAGGCCCATACAGCAAGATGACGATTCTTCGGATTCTATGGACTGGGGATCTAGTTCCTCGGATTCCAGCTCAAGCTCCGATGACGAAAATCGTGGAGCGGCGACGTTAAGAGAGAAGTTCTTGAAACGTACCACTGAGAAAGATGAAGAAGAGGAAAGAGACAGGCGTCGCGTCAGGCGGCGTGACCGAGCCGGAAAAATTAGCAAGAAAGATCAAGCTGACGATGGTGGCGAATGGGAAACCGTGCGAAAAGGGGCCGCTACTTCAGATAAACCCAAAATGTTTGCAAAGGTATGATAAAAAATTTATATTATTAATTCTTAAATTTGATCACTAACCAAAAGTAGATAGATCTACAAAACAAAAAGTAAATAAACTTGTGTATTTGTTGTTAATATTAAATAACTTTGTTTTTATGTTTTAATAGGATAGTGATATTGATGCAGCATTGGTAGTAAAGAAGCTGGGTGAGATTAGTGCTGCACGTGGACGCAAGAGGACTGATCGTCGCGCTCAACTAGAACTTCTACATGAGCTCCGGACGGTCGCACAGCAACATAACCTTGGTGATGCTTTGCAGCTCAAACTGCGAGCTGCTACCGTCGCAGCCCTCTTCGATTACAATCCTAAAGTGTCCGACGCTATGAAACCGGAGTACTGGTCGAGACTCGTAGAAAATGTTGATCAGATGGTTACACTGCTTCTTGCCCATGAAGACATGCTTCTTAGCGAAACTATTACTGAGGAGAATGAACAACTCGTCACTGCGCCGTTTAAGGTTCGCGGATGCTTGCTTACTGCTCTAGAACGTCTGGACGATGAATTTACTAAATTACTCAAGGAATGCGATCCACATTCTAATGAATATGTTGAGAGGTTAAAGGATGAAGTTCGCGTATCGGCTTTGATTGACCGCGTGTGCCAAGTTGTAGAACGTGATGGCTCGCCTCAGGAAATTTGTCGCGCTTATCTCCGCAAAATTGATCATCTTTATTATAAATTTGACCCGCGCGCTGTCAAGAAAGACCTTCCCCCAGGTGAGGAGACCACTATTAAGAAAATGGAACGTTTCTGCAAATATATTTACGCAAATGACGACAGCGACCGTCTGAGAACACGCGCCATTCTGTCTCATATATATCATCATGCTTTACATGACAACTGGTTCCAAGCCAGAGACCTTTTGCTTATGTCTCACTTGCAAGAAAACGTTCAGCATTCAGATCCTAGCACTCAAATTCTTTATAACCGCACGATGGCGAATTTGGGCCTGTGTGCATTTCGCCGTGGCAATGTAAAAGAGGCCCACGGATGCTTGGCCGAACTCATGATGACGGGAAAACCAAAAGAGTTGCTCGCACAGGGTCTTCTACCCCAAAGGCAACACGAGCGCTCCAAGGAGCAGGAGAAAATTGAGAAACAACGTCAAATGCCATTCCATATGCATATAAACTTGGAGTTGCTCGAGTGTGTTTACCTGGTTTCCGCCATGTTGATCGAGATCCCGTACATGGCGGCGCACGAATTCGACGCCCGCCGCCGCATGATCAGCAAGACATTCTATCAGAACCTGCGAGCCAGCGAGAGGCAGGCGCTGGTGGGCCCGCCCGAGTCCATGCGCGAGCACGCCGTGGCCGCCGCCCGAGCCATGCGCCGCGGCGACTGGCGCGCCTGCCTCAACTACATAGTCAACGAAAAGATGAACGCTAAGGTAAACAACACTGCACTGTGTGTGTTATGTGTATGACCAATATGCCAACAAGTATTCACATAACATAATCTTTTTTGTTCTTATCTTTTCTTAGGTATGGGATCTAATGGTTGGTGCTGATAATGTACGCGCAATGCTGGGGCGTCTCATCAGAGAGGAATCTCTCCGAACTTATCTCTTCACTTACGCTCACGTATATGCGTCTCTGTCCTTGCGTTCTTTGGCGGATATGTTTGAATTACCGCGACAACGCGTACATTCCCTCGTATCTAAGATGATAATCAATGAAGAGTTGTTGGCGTCGTTGGATGACCCGAGCGAGTGCGCCATCTTACACCGCTCGGAACCGACAAGAATGCAAGCACTGGCCCTGCAACTCGCAGATAAGGTAAATTCTATATTTTACACACAAAAAATATTTTTTGAAGTATTTATTTATACATGTTTATTTAATTTTCATAATTAGGTCGGCAACTTGGTGGATTCCAATGAGCGCATATTCGAGAAGCAAGGCTCGTTCTTCCAGCGTGGCGGCGCGCCGCGGGGGGAAGGGCGCCAGCGCGACCGCCCGCGCGAGGGCTGGGGCCGGCGCCAGCGCAACCGCCGCCGCGACGACGAGCGCGCGCACGAAGACTAGCCCCTCGCCCGACACCTCACATCACCAATGGCCAGTGGACTGTACGAGGGACGAGTCAAACTCTATCAATTTATTCAAAAAAACGTCATCTAAGCGAACCCGGTTGCTGTGATAGGGAAAAAAAGAAAAAATTCCACCATGCACCTAAAATGTCTTATGAAAAATCAAAGAGAGATAATATAATTGACATTAACACATCAATAGAAAATAAACCTAAATTCTTTCCCAATGTACACGTAGTTCTTACTGACTATTTATATGAAAATTTAATCTCCACATTATCTATATTATCTAAAGCACATTTAGCCGTATGTGATTGTAGGAATGCTTCTATCATTTTATTTACTAAAAAAATGTATTATACTGGTTAGAAGCGCTCTTCCGATCTACAGATTAAGAAAACACTTAATATTTTTCTTAAATGATTCCTTATCTAATAACATTATTGTGATGAAGCATTTGAGAAAAATGTTTTGCGTTAAATTACTTGTAGGGCGGAAGAGCGCTGAAAATGAATTTATTTTTACCACATATCTAATTGTCAAAAACTTTAGATTTGTGTAATTAAAAACATTAATACTGCAAGTCTGTTTTATTTAATGATCAAACTGGAATATTTTGTTTGTGCTGAAATAGCTTTCCTGAGCTTTATTAAATTCATCCATCAATAATACTGATACTTGTATACTTTTTTTGTTTTAATTTTTATATTCAAAAATTTTATCACATAGAAATGTGTTGATTTAAAGATTTATTTATTTACTTTGCATCTAAGTTTAAATCGAGAAATATAGTTATTTATGATACGGTATAAACAAATAAAAGATTTTTAAAATTATTTAACTGTTTCTGAAAGTGAAAGTATTTTTTTATATGTATTCAAGTATCAAAGATTGAAAGAAATGGTAGATTTTAGAACATCTGTGAAAGCTTACATTGGTTTTAACAGTCTTAGCATGTTCAATACGTGCTAAGATTGTAAGCTAGTTATATTTATCATTAGATGGGCATTGGAATAATCTGAAGTAGTTTCGCTCAAAAATATAAGTGAAAAGAGAACCTTAATAGAGTACAACTACTTTTATGACCATTGGGCTATTGGTCTACGTCTGGCCAAGACGAAATATGAAATATACCTTACTCATATAATTCGGATTTTATATTTCTTCACCTCAGTTCGTTGCGTGATGAAAGCAATGTGAACAAACTTACTTTCTCATTTAATATTAGTGAGTGGATTCATATGAATATTAGTATATGGACCAACGTAAAATTCTCCTACTTGGGTCTGATAATTTTTGTGCCCAATTTTCAAGAGCAACGGCCAGTAAGTGGAAAAAGTATAGCAACGGTAATAATAAAGTCAAAATAAATGAAGTTGCAATCAGTTTTATATTTCTATATGCTCTCATTTAATGTATGATTATATTATATTATAGTGTTATACTAATACTATTATATTAACAACGTGTTAGGTATTTACAAAAATATCGTTATAAATTTTTTTTCATTCGATATTTTTTTAGAAATAGGGCTGAGCGTGTTAGTTATGTATCTATTTTTAGGCTTATTGGAATAAACATCAAAATATCGATATTTTCATAAAAATATCGATACGATATATTTTTATATTTGCCATCCCTGTAATATATAAAATATAATATCATCTTTTCTCAAACGTTTTCAAAATAAAATATATTGAATTAAATTAAATAAATATAATGGCAGATTTTAGTATCAATTTTTTTTATTCAACTAATTTCATAATATTTATATCTCTTGTTAAAATTATGCTCCAAGATGCTATTCTTTAAATAAAATAAAATAAAAAGTTAATAAATATATTATTTTAAGTTTATAACAAATCTGCGCTTAATGAAACGCTTGAAGATGGCGCCTATCAAATTTGCGGCGGGGATAGAGGTGAACATATCTCTGACATTTTACTGAGTCATATTTTGGGTATTTCGAATTATGTTATTCATGTGGGCATCTATTTAAAACTGTGAATATATAAGATTTTATAAATCTAAAACATAAAGTTTGTAATTTTTTAACTAAATACATAATGGCGGCGACACGAAGACTTCAAAAGGTATGGTGATGAAATTTACTTAATATACCAATACGATAGGTGTAGTGACAGATAATTGAATTATCAAGAATATAAAATTCGGAATTTTACTTTATCAATACCAACTAATATTCTCGTAATATCATTTAAGAATATCTACTCCAGAAAATTAGGTATAGATAATGCTATGATATGTTTTATTTTCAGGAACTAAATGATATTAGACAGTCAGGACTAAAGTCTTTTAGAGACATTCAAGTTGACGAGTCCAATATTTTGACTTGGCAAGGCTTAATCGTCCCAGTTAGTATGACTAATAGTTGTTCTTATTGTTAATTTATGTATATTAGTTTATAAAATTATAAATTTATTATTTTAGGACAATCCTCCATACAATAAAGGTGCTTTCCGCATTGAAATTAATTTTCCTGCTGAGTACCCATTTAAGCCTCCTAAAATAAGCTTCAAAACAAAAATTTACCATCCAAATATTGATGAGAAGGGCCAGGTTTGTCTTCCTATTATTAGTGCTGAGAATTGGAAGCCTGCTACAAAGACTGATCAAGGTTAATACTATTTATTATAGAGACTATAAATACTATTAATAAGCCATATAAATGACAATATAAATAAATATTATAAATATTTTTTATTAAAATAAATAAATCCATTCTTTAATTGCAGTGATACAAGCTCTAGTAGCTCTTGTTAATGATCCTGAACCAGAACATCCATTAAGAGCTGAACTTGCTGAAGAATTTTTGAAAGATAGGAAAAAGTTTACTAAGAATGCTGAAGATTTTACTAAAAAGTATAGCGAAAAACGGCCTACAGATTAATAAGTTTGAATTTACAGCATATTTCAATGACTAACTTGTTAGTATTACTGCTGTATTTGAAGCTTTGAAACTTGATTTAACTTAATTTAAACCAAAATTTTGTCAGAAATGACACAATTTATTCTAAAGGTAAACATTTTATTGTTTTGCATTTATTAGACCCACATTTCAGATGCTACAATTTACAGCAGGTAATATAAGTTTATAATTTGTTATGTCAATATTGCTGTCAATTCTTAAAATGCTATGGAATTTGGATTATTTGTTCTTATAAAAATCCACAAGCTTGCAAAATTAAAGCACCAATACTATGAACAAAGGGTTTTAGTTTAAATAAATTATCTAAAGATAAGAAGTTTACTAGAATTATTAAGCTATTATATTTTTTTCATACTGTTCAGAAAGTATAGGGCACTTATTTTATACTTAATTATTTATTATTTTGAAGATAAATAAATAATATTTAAAATAAAATATATACTTCCTAAAAACTCATTTATAAATACATAACTGATATATAAAATGGCATGCTTACAGTACACTTTCAGGTAAAACTTTTAATTTTAATTATCTAAAATCATAATTAATCTAAAATCAAAGATTAAATAAAACTTAAATATCACAATAGCATGAACAAGTCAAGTTTATGATGTGTATAAAAAAAGTATTAAATATCTAAATATTTTTCATGTCACTGTTATTTATTGAAGTATTGTTAAAGGTATAATTTCAACAGATTTGTTTTTTTTTTCTGCAAACCCATAAAATCATAACTATTTGCTATATCTCTATAAGAAAATGTAAAATACATGTTATATATTTCTTAATTTTATATTTTATTATCAGTTTTTAATTAAAACAATTTTGTGAACATAAAAGCATACATGAAGAAACAAAATGTTTAATCAATAAACTCATAAGGATCCTTGAAATTGCTATTTTGTTCAACATTTAAACATAATTTATTTTTTAATAATGATTGAATTTTTACATCCTCAATTTCTATTTTTCGTTTCTTGGTAGATGGTCCTGCATTTTCTTGTGTCTCTGTTGGTGCTAAAAAATTTCTTAAGTTACCTGCAATGTTTAAAGAATTCCTATTACAATAGGCAGCAAGGTTACTCATTTACATTAAAAATTATTAATTTACACATTTACCTCTTACTATGTTTAAGCAGTTTTCTATGTATTGCCTAGTATTCATGTCTTTAGCTAATAATGGTTGAATTGTTAAAGTGTAATCAGGTCCATATTTAGGCCAATGATTGTGCTCAGGAATATTATTATCTAGTTCTATACCAACTGCTAAAGATGTGAGGGATGTCCAAAGCTTAGCTGTGTTTGGACTATTGTATCCCCCTAAAAAGGAATATCAAATATTTAATATTTTTTATAGTTACATTATAATTTATTTCATTTGAATATTACCTCCACCTAAAAGGAGAGTAGGTTTTAATTTATTGAGTACACTGGTAACACAAGCCTTGTACCCATCTATGGTCAACCCTGCACCACCATGTGGATCTCTTGCTAGACCATCTGCTCCACATTGTACTACTATAGCATCAGGCATGAAGTAAGAATACACCATGGAGAAAACACTAAAAAGTCAATTTACTATTAAATGCCTTATTTAATCATATGTATCATATCAGATATTTATAATTAGTGTGTGACATCTGAAGTTTTTTTATTGACAAATTCAGAATATGATATAATCAATATTAAAAAAATTATAGCTCAACATGCTTAGGATAAAATAACCCCCACTCAGCTTGCAATTCCTTAATTTGGCAGAAAGTGGGGAACGGAGTGTCTTAACACTAGGTTCTCAGGTACCCTCTGCTTATCCTGCTACATGCGGGATACAGCGTAAAGCTAAAAAACTTTTAAGATATAAAAATAAATCTAAATACTACTTAACTCACTTTTCAAAAGTATATTTAAAAGTCTTATCCGAGTAGCAAGCATGCAGTGGTATATTGCAAGCAAAACCTCTTCCGTTTAATGTACCTATATCTTCTAAACCTCCAGTGCCAGGATAAAAACCTGGCTCATACTTATGAAATGAAAGTGTAAAAACTGATTTACTTATATTGTATGCATCTTGGACTCCATTACCTAAATTTTTCAATATAATTATGAACAATAAACATGTAAAGAATCAAAATAAGTAATTATTAAAAATTACCATGATGTACATCCATATCTATATAAAGAACTTTTGGAAATTTTATTCTTAATTTTTCAATAGCAATAACAATATCATTTACATAACAAAATCCTTCTGCACCAAACCTAAAATAATATAAGGTAACTTAACAATTTAATATCCACCATAAGATAATATGAATCAAAAATATTATTGTAATTTTGACATATAACAAAAGTTGTGGGTTAAAATACTGCTGGGGAAAATGTTTATTAAACACAATATACAAAATCATATTCATTCCTAGTGTCTTCATTTCATGGATCATATTATTATTTTTTATCAAGTAGTAATTTTTAAACTGATCAATAGTCTTTCATGTGTTCTCTATTACATGTGGCAAGACTCATTCAAAGGACTTCATAAGTTTCAATAATTTAGTAACCTATTTGCATGATGCCATCCTCCACACCAATTGATAACAACATCAGCAACATCCAACAAAAGGCATTTGGCAGCAGTTAAAGAACTACCAGCTACTGTTGAAACAACATTATACAATTCTGATATTGGAGGACAGTCATATCCTAAAAATATAAAAATAAATAGTATTAGATTTAAACAAAGTATTTGTAGATAGTATGTTATCAAATTACATTTAATATAATGTTACCTTACCAATACCATATTCTTCATCTTCGGCATTTGGCATGAAGTCATCACTTACATTATCAAAAGTTTTTAAGTGATCTAAGTATAAATCTGAATGAAATGATTTTAACTCTGAATATGTAGCTGTGCAAGATCGTATTACTTTTATATGATTTAGGAGCCCATACGAAGTTATCAGTTCATGCACCATTGATGCCTAAAAATATCACATGTTGCCAAATTAAATATAATGAAAACTAATACTATATACAACGATAATTTCTATGTAATAAATGCTTACTCGGTCTTTTACTGCTGGTAAACGATCACAGTGTTCTATTAAATTTTGTTCCCAAATATACGCAACCCTTCTTTTACTCATGTTGACGTGCAGTGATTTAGTTATACATTTTTATTATTTTAAGAGTACAATCAGACTGAATATTAACTTTCAAGTTTGATTTCACTGGCGCGAAAAATGTATTTTGTCACAACACATACCCGTGGGCCGTAGATACCACAGATGCGTAATAAAAAGTTTACATAGAATATATGTCATAATTTGTCTGCGCTTAGTATACGTCTATTCTGTGTTACCAGCCTTTTCTGAGTTTGAAATTTATAGGAAAACATAGGAAAAGCCTGTAATTTTCCATTAAATTAGACATTCTTGCTGTTTAATTTAAAGATATTAAGCAGCTTAATCGGATAATGAATACCGAAATATAAAATAGTAAAATGAATACAAGCGTCATAAATGTCCTCGGAAGCCAAACAAACATTTTATTGATTTCCGTTACACGTGTGGAGAGCGAGATTCGAAATTTAAGGGAAAATGTTATGTTTTTATAATAGCTCTTAGTTCTTGAAAAATAAAAGGCTGAATAATAATATTAGATGTGTAACCCTAACAGTTAATATTTATGAGGCCTTAATCAGTCACATCAGCTGTGTCAAGCGTCCACTTTTTGAAAAGATGTACCTCTATGTAATAAAGAAGATAAAATTTCATCTAAGTATCAATGTCAATGGGTGCAGGAGGGTTATTTAAATAACCCTCCTGCACCTAAAATACAATCTTAGAAACTTTAAAGTTTCTAAGATTGTATTTTGTCATTATTCAAAGGATGTAATATAAGGGATTTATTATAAGGTAAATTAAATAATTTAAATAATCAAGCTGTCATATATCGAGATACTTCACTTTAATTAAATAAACTCAATAAACTACTTTTTATTGTATGCCTTCTTGTCTGCCTTCCGAACCGATGGTAGCTTCCGTTAAGACACACATTCCTAACATCTTTGTAAATTGACGATTCAAAAGTGCTAGTAATAGCTTATTTGAATAAAGAATATTTTGATATTTCGATAGACAACATAATGTAGTCTATTGAGTTATATTGTATATTCAGGCAGATAACTGTTTAAGTTTTGGTGAGACAATCCTTTTGCTTAACGGTATAATGCCACAAGCTTTATTTAGGAATAAATAATTAAATTATTTACATGACAATTTGCGATAAGAATTTAAAAATTTCTGAAATCAATCAAAGTCCAATAAAAGACGTTTTATTTTTTTTTTGATTCATGACACTATTTGCGCGGAGATGCGATGTATTTACCATATTATTATCTATATTAACTATATTATCTATATTACTCATAGAGAAAATTCTATACCAAAAATATTAAAGCGTCCATTTTCTGAAAAGAAGTATCAATTTTGACATTTTAGAAAACAATGTTAAACCGATTTTTACTGAGTATAATGTGTGAATAATTTGTAAAACATGCCAAAAAGAACTTAAGTGGTTAAAAATTGGTGTATTTCTAAAGTTTTTTTCTTTTTTTCTAAAATTAGCAACAACAAATTTTATGCTCATCTACTATGACAAGGTCTATTACAAAACATTTGTAATTCAAATCTATGAGATCTATCATATTTGTTAGCATAGTAATAAGTAAAGTGGGTATATCTTCGATGGTGGTCTTAGATGTTGTTGCGGCGATTATAAAGTTTAACTGGAAATGGTTCGAGGTTAGTGTATTTTATTTACATAAATAAACATTGCATTATGCCGTGATTTGTGAAAAAATATTTCTTTGTTCATAAGCTACTTATAACCCCATAAATATTTTATATAAAATTCATTTGTTGCTGAAATTAGATATGTTATGTTCTACCTTCATATCAGTAAAATAAGGTAAAATAGCGAGAAAATTAATAAAACTAAAAATAAATTTGAAACGTTTCATGAATATAATAATTTTGATACTAAATTAATATTACCTGAAATTATCAAAAGTGTTAGAAATTATAACCTTTTGAAATAAAAAAAAAAATTACAATATGATTGTTTTACATACAAATAAATATTGAACCAGTACAAGGGTATTTTAAAATATTTTATGGTGACAATTTGTAATATATTCATAGTAAGCTTAATTATTTAGAGAACTAAATACTTATTGATGATACATTGTTATACTATATTTTATTGCTGTTAATATGTATTCCTTTTTTAATTAAAAAACTATTTTCAGTAAACAACTTAATTGCCACCCAAGAGGGTGTGAAAACACCTCATCGCATTGAACTCTGTGAAGAGGAATTGGTCAAACCTACACGAAATTATAGGAAGCGTAGGTATGTTACCTTATATGGATACTGAGTATTGTTCAATTTCCTCCTTTGCTTATTTATTTTATAATTTGGAAAAATATTTAGCTGATTATTATTGCTTGGCAGTGAAAAAGAATAAAATGTAGTTTTGCTAGAAAATAATCATTTGCAGCCATACATGTAGACCTAGGTATGTTTCTAAGAAGAATAAGCAGAAGGTTTTTTTTTTTTCATTTTTATATTAGTCACTACATATGAACCATATCTTTTGCTAACTATTTTATTCTTTAGTTGTTACTTTCATTTTCAACATAACACCGCTTCAATATCTGGCCATGAAATATAGAAAGAATTTAATAACTGTCAAAATAGTAGTAAAAAAAATTACTTTACTAAATTATTATATACTAAATATATATATTTTTTTATTATATAGAATTATTTCATCTGTTGCTATAAAGACTGAAAATGAGGAGCTCACTTCTGAACCACCAATTAAGAAATCAGAAAAAAAGTCAAAGCCACTAAAGGCTTCAAATGGTTTTACCAACATGACAAACGGAAATTTGACAAAGTCAAGGGCTGCTCGAGCAGCAGCCCGAGCTCCAGATAGCCATAAAATCACTGAATATTTTAAAGAAGAATTGAAGAGTCCCAAGTCTGAAACACCTTCAGCACCTATCACACAAATAGAGAAAAATATAAAAATAGAAACTAAATCAAATGTTAACAATAATCAAAAGTTGACTGAACATTTTCCTGTTAGAAAAAGTGTGCGGAAGACTTCTAAGTGTGTCATGGCTGAAAAGATGAGAGACTTAGAAAGGGCTATAAGAGAACAAAAAGAGGATGGTCTTCAGGTATGCAGTTCCTTTTTTGCCTTAAGTTTATTAAAAATAACATTTATTTTTTATATAAACATACATTTACTAATGACCTTTCGTATCTATGTGACATATCTATTAAAATATAAGTAATACTTCCCTAAATCCTAAAAGAAACATTTTTGTTCTGTCTATTCAGATTTGTTTTGTTCTGTCTATCTGTATTATTAGTAAAATTTTTATATGATTAAAAATATTTTCCATATCAATAGATCAGACCAATCATTGGCCAATAGATCAAATTATCTATGCTAAAATAAATCAGTAAGAAGATTGTCTGTACATTGAATGTATTTAAGAAAAAAATATTAAGAGAGATGGAACAACAGTAATAATAAGAGTGCAACGAAATTATAGGAATCAGATTGCTCTAGACGAATTTATTTAATACGTGCGATAACTTCCTTGTTTTTAAATAACTTGTCAAGTTCAACAGATAAGATTCAATTATGGTGACTATGTAGTCTTACTAAATGTGGAAATTTGAAGACAGGTATGTCCCACACAAATGAACACATGTTAACTATTGTTATGTAATGAGATAACACGGTATATTTTAATAATATTTAAATGAATTATAATAAATTATAGGTAACATTATTATTACAGGAATAAATTTGCAACATTTTAACTAATAGAATATAACTGCATTTCAAATATCATAGTGATACACGATTATATTGAAATAGAATATATAAGGACAACTTTAATGTTATTAGAATAGTTAGCTCCACGTAAAATTTACACATGGATTAACATTAGTTCGGTTTTAAGCAGATGTTCTTCTAATTAAATATATATTAACGCATCAGCGTAAAACATTTGCTAAGAAATGTAGGGTCACAACACTACACTCTCTAATTTCTGTCCGAATTTGAGTCTTACGTGTTCAATGACGGAACTCAACGCCGCGCTTTTTTTTAATTCACACTGTATCCTGCACATATCAGGGCTAAGCAGAGGGAACTTAAGAATAAGAAATAAGATTTCCGTTCCCAACTTTTTGCCGAATTAAGGCATTGTATGCAGAGGGTAACTGCAGGAACTGGAAATATTAATATTAAATATATTTAATATTTTCATTCTCTGGAATGGGAATCTAACCCAAAACCTGTCGCGTTTACAGTCGCACGCTTGTGTCTTTGCGGCACGACTGGCACCCAAAGCCGCGCTTTAATTAAATTTAAATATTTAATCAGTCTTAGGATGTCAAATTGTGCCTATCTAGGCTTCTAATATAAAGATAGCTTTATGTTAACTACAGGTGGCATATTTCGACGGGAAGGGTCGTGGTGTGATAGCGACGCGCGCGTTCGGGCGCGGCCAGTACGTGGTGGAGTACGCGGGCGAGCTCGTCGGCGTCGCGGAGGCGCGCGAACGCGAACACAAGTACGCGCAGGACCCCAGCGCCGGATGCTACATGTATTATTTTAGGCTTCAAGACCAACAGTATTGGTGAGTCCTGTAATGTTTTTAATATTTGTGTATGTTTAGATAGGAAAATATTGGATACGTTATGATATGTATAATTTGGATACGTGCTTTTAATGTTTGTGCAGTAAAGTATAATGATGATACTTTATTGCGTATGTTATCATATAAATCCTTTAAAATGGCGGTTTGTCACTTAAATTAAATGTTTCTCTTTCATACAACCAATACTAATTTATTAATTTTATACAGAGGGGTGTATAAAGTATTGATACACAATGAATGCAAGTCCAGAAGCATTTTTTCATAATTAAATATATATATGTAATACTCTAATATCTTACAAACATGTAATCACATCATATACACGCACATTTCATGAAAGCTTATTCAATATATACGTACATAAATATATATAAACAAAACACTCTTTAATTGGCTATGTACAATTCTTAAAATTGTTTTTAATTTTCAATGTTGGTAATATTAAATGCGAATTGGATTTTGCCATCATGTAACGTCTTTAAAATGGAGTATAAGGTGAAGAATTTGACTATAGTGGTTGTAGCCTGTAACTACGCTTACGTGTACTATGAAACTTATATATAACACGTAATCTCCTTGTTCCTCGTTTCACGTGACACGTTTCTTTCCCCGTTTCCCCTTTCATGCGTTCTGTGATCAATAGTTTTTACCGCGTGTTCCTTGTTAATCACTCAATAATGGAGATTATCTGCAAAGCGCGGCGTTAAGCTCCGCCACTCAGCACGCAATGTCTCAATTCGGCGGAAAATGGGGAAGGAATTGTTGAAAGAGAATGGAGTGTCTTAACACTATGGTTCTCTGGTTCCCTCTGCCTACCCTGCTAGAGGTTTGAGTAAGCTAGTCAGTAATCGTTGGTTTGGGTACGCGTCAGCATCGACGCGACGGCGGAGTCGGGGCGGCTGGGCCGGCTCGTCAACCACTCGCGCAGCGGCAACCTGCTGACGAAGGCGCTGTGGGTGGACGGGCCGCGCCTCGTGCTGCTCGCGGCGCACGACATCGCGCCCGGCGACGAGCTCACCTACGACTACGGGGACCGCTCCCGCGACTCCTTGCGCCACCACCCCTGGCTCGCGCTCTGACCTGGGTACGTCTACTCGAACATTTATACTAAAGCACTTGGAAATAAACACTGAAGGGGAAATTTTGAACTATTATGTCTCTTGTCAGTAACTAAATGCTGATGAAGTGGCGTTTATGATTTCATAACAACATATGTGTACGAATGACATCATGTGTGCATGTATGACATTATATGTGCATGTATGCACGTTGGCACGTATGATATATATGTATGTGTAATGTCATGTATGCAGGTATGATTTCAAGTGGGCATGCTAGGTGTATATCTTTGCACCAAAATCTCAATTAGGACGCCTCTATTAACATAGGAATAAGGAAAGGATTATATTATAGGCGAATTTTAAACTACCGTTAGTATAAATAGGAGACTAAAACATCTTAGTTATTTCTAAGACCTTTTACTATTGTAAGAACAAAATTCCATTAGATTTTTTTATATTATTTATGTATATAAATTTTCAAGAAATTAAGGGTAAATTGGATACATTTTTAAGATAACTCAATGAGTAAATGAAGTACATAATTTATTTTATTTTTTTACAGATCTGTATCTACAAATCTCAGTTGGACTAAATAATGTTATTTATTAATTTATAGTATAGTAATTATTTGTTATAAGTTATGATATTTGTTGATAGTGCGACAAGTGGCCTAACACTAGTTCTGATATCATCATGGATGTGGATACTGCCTTACACCGCCAAGTATTCAGCCCTCAGGAGAAACTCACATTTGAAGCATCTTTGTCGTCATTTTAAGCTAATTAATAATTTTAATTTAAATAACTTTTTAAATAATTTAATATATAATGGATTGTATTAGTTGATGTAAGTATTTTTAAATATTACATAGTACTGCAAGGTTTTTTAAATGTTATTTTTTTCTTCTGAGGGTGTAATTCACCAGTAAAGTACTGATTGTCTGTCCGATGATGACAAATTGTTTTAAAATGCCAAATAACTGGTCATCAAAAGTGGTCATACTTTTAAAGAGGTCAACTGTAACTTGTTTAAATTCAAATGTCAATGACAAAGGCATCGGTACTTCCTATCTTAACTACTTATATTTGTATCGATAAATCGAAATTATTGTATTCTCGAATTAGATTTCTTAGAAAATAAATATCGATAAATTAGTCGATTGTTTCCTTAAATTTACTGTACTGTGCTCACCATACAGTTCCTCGTAGAAAAATAGTCGCCGACCCACTCATAAGAAAGGTACAAATGAATCAAACGCGACGTGTTTTATTAGATATATATAATATAATAGTAGGTGACGAATAAAGATTTTGATACAATTTTTTTGAGATTCTCGTTTAAGTGTTATTTTTGTGAATTGAAATGTATTTTCAAAAACCCGAAATATTTTTATAGCGTATATATGAAAGCCTATCTTACATGATTTTGTTTTGCATATGACAACTTTTAGATGCAGTAAAGGCTCGATTTATAATAAATACATTATTGTGTTATGAGTTTTGATTTATGTAACGTTGTTGACTCGAGTCACGATCAGAACACAAACTCGAATAGTTGTGTACGTATTTATAACTAAGTTAATTAATTTAATTTGTAAACGCTTTTTCATAAGCGTTGTGACAGTAAAGAAGATGTGTCATAGTAAGGAAGGACTTTTGATTGAACAAACGCCCACCGAATTGAGAACCGATGGGACGCATTAGTGACTTGTGATAAGAGTTACGTTGTGAAATAATATGATTTGAAAATTAATTAAAAAATAAGCAATGGAAATGGTTCCTGAAGTATGTTTGATTATCGCCAATATCAATTTTATAATTTATTTATCATTTCTTTAAATCAAGCCGCCATGGCCAATATCATAGTAGAAATATTCGAAATATTCATACTTGTATTATAAGTAAAAAAATTAAAAATATTTAGAGAAGTATCATTTACGTCTTAATGGCGACGCTTTGACAAGTAGATGCTGATTAAGAATTCAGTGTAGATCTCCTTGCATTTCCCTTACAGCTATTGCATACGAATGCCTTGATGAATTCATTATTTTATTTATTTATTTTTTTTTTTTAAAAAGCGAATGTGATAGAGGCTGCAACTCTTATGTATTGTTAAGAATTGTGCGTTTTCGAAATATTTTAAAAATTATGTATGTTTAATTATTAAAATCTATATTTTACTTATTTATTATTTGTCAAATGTTGCTTACTTATTGTTTTAATATTTTGTGTGAGAATAAGAAATTCTCATGTAATTAAAATCCTTCAGATTGCGCACTGCTTGTTGTCTTTTAATTGTAATATTAATAATAATATGATTTAGTGATATGTTAACAGAATATAATAGTGAGAAGTAAACTATACTCGTATACAATATTAAAATTCAGAAACGCATATTTCACAGAACAATTTGTGTTGAAATCATTTTTAACATGGGTAGGGTAGGGTAGTTCTACCGCAGCCGGTGTGAGCGATCACCAAATTATTATTAATTTTAGTTCGTAAGCGTTGACATATATACGAAATGTCGTGGTTTGCCAGTCGTTAAACCTGTCGCTGTTTATGAACGCCTCGACAAATATTCAAACTTTGTATAAGAGCGTCATATCAGTAAGAAACTCCACACTATCGTATGAAAAAGTATTTAAAGCCAAAAACTTAACGACTGATAGACCTTAAATGATTAGAATTTTTAACCGAATGTGCACTTTGACTTGTGTATCTTTAAAAATAATGATGCTGGATTCTAAATCTGTCGTGTGATGCAGCTTCTTTGTTTTTAATTTGTATGGAAATTAAATTATAAAATTGTGTTTAGTAGTTGTATTATAATAGTAAATAGTCTCTCCAAAATTAGGTATTTTAAGACTGAAATTCAAGCATTTAATCAGCACTTCTAAGACTCACTGTTTAAATTAATTTCAATCAATTGACACCCTCTCTAATTAAATTAATCTCTATCCATTGTTTTAATATAATCCAGCAACATTATAGCTATGAATATTATTGCTTTTTGTAGTTCCTATACCCAAACTAACACCTTTTGTGAATGCCTAATCTTTCGTTACTGTCCATTTAAGGCTATTTGAGACTAATTTGGGAAAATAATTTAGAACATTATGAACTATCGTGTATTGTCATTTTAAATGTTAAGTTAGTATAATCATAGATTAATATATTTTGAAAATTGTTGTTTTCATTTTGTTTAACTAATTTAAGTGGCATATTAAATATAAATACTTATAGTTTCTGTTGAGTATTAGTTGACACAATCTTAAATCATTATTTGAAAATGTATGTCTGCCGCATTCATTAAAGGCGCCATTAAGATTAGCGATTGATCCAAAATAAATATTTTTTTCTAACAGGGTGACCAAAGCTTTAGGTGTCGAAATTTTAAAATATACTAAAATTACACTTGAGATGGTGAGAGATTAAAAATAGTACTAACGTTATTGATGGTTAAATATCTATCTACAATATTCAACTTAAATTAGTTGTAATAAATTAATAAGGTTTATATTAGATCAATTAAATTCTCAAATGCTTCAAATATTAGAAATTAGTTTTTGCAACTATTTGTTAAAAAATGAAATAAAGTAAAATTATATTTTAAGCTAAAAGTTTCTTCTAATTCATACTTCATTGACAATGTGCTATACAACGCACTGCCCTTACGATATACGTTAGAGAATAAAGAATTTTAAATATCTTTAAACGTTGTTTAATTCTCCTTCTTGTTTGTACAATTACTACTCATAGATAAATAAAAGATTCATTTTTCAAAGCAATTTTATTTATTATGTTTAAATAAGCATTTTTTATGCCTAATATTTACCATAAAAATGTGATTTTTTTACAGTACTATATTAATATTAGTATATTACATCAGTCTAATATTGACAGTAGTGAAAGTAAAGTTTATTTATTCGTTTAAGCGACGGCGACGTTGTGATGCGCTTTCAAGTAGTACATTTGTGCTTGGGATTCCAGCTCCTGCAAAGAACGAACTACTGGCGCCATCTGGGTCACGTGGTCCTATTAGGAAATATTAAACATTTCGTATCAATTCAAATATTATCAAAAATATTTTTAAAATATACGCTCCTACAGTTTGATAAGGCAAATTGCGGCGTTGGGTTTTGCTACAAAAACTTCGTATCACTAGATTTTCTTTTCTAATTTAGTCGAAATTGGATATCATTTGAACAGAATCAAATTATATAATAGTAATTATTCAATACTAATTACTTCTTTAAAAGTTTCCTTAAATTGTTGCGAAAAACATGCAATTGTATCCCTATTAAAGCTAACTTGTGATAAGAAAATTATTTTCTGCGTCAATAATTAAAACAATACAATATTTACAAAATATTGCATAAATAACATATTGAAAAGGAGTAAATTAAATTTGTTAAAAATATCTAAATATTTACACGTACCTGGTATCCTGATCCGACCTGTTTCCGCTTCTGACCGTACACCACTTTGCCATCAAATTCATTACTGGGCACCTTCATATCCTTCTCTACTTGTTGAATTGTTATGTTCAGATGATCTTCTATATCCGCGAGGTACTAGAAATATAAGTGACTTCATACAATATTTATTCATTTCATAATAAATATGTTTCAAGAAATATATATCCCACCTTTAAATTTATAGTGACCTATTTTAAAAATGAATGTTTTGGAAAACATCAAATAAAGATTTGTACATACGAGTATAACTTTTTAAAAAAAAAAAACGTTTTTTTTTTTTTAAATATATTACATTGTAATGTATATTCTTGTTTGATTAAAACACGTCAACAATGTCTTTGATTAAAAGAAGAGAAGTCGTTTTGTGAAATTATATCTATTTTCAAAATATCCTTATAAATTTATTAAATTTAAAAAATACAAATTAGTAAATATTTTACCTGTGGTTCGTTGTACCACATGCAGCACCCCTTTGGCCGGGCGTCGATTAGGTTCGTGTTCCAACAGTTGCGGCCTCTCGACGAGCACCACTCGCCGTGATACCACACCTTTATAGATACATGAAAATATATTATCACTTGTACATTACTTAACTGATTATAATGCGGCTGTGTGTTAATCGGAATTTGAAAATACAAAAACAAAAGAGTTTATGAGACCTGTCGTGGCGCAGGGGGTTAAGAGTGTCACTGTAAACGCGACAGGCTGTGGGTTCGATTTCCACTCCAGGGAGCGAAAATATTTAATAATATTTAGTATTTTCATTTCTTTACTCTGGTAACAAGGCGAAACCGCGTTGAGTTCCGTCACTCAGCACGCAGTGCCTATATTCGGGATATAGCGTAAAGCTAAAAAAAAAAACAGTTTATACCTTTTCGGGAACAGTGGATACGAGGCTAATGGCGAGCCCCATGCGCTCTGCGCGGCCGACGCGACCGATGCGGTGCACGTAGTTGGACTTCTCGTCGGGGAGCGTCACATTAATCACTGAATTAAATAAAAATAATGTTTTATTTTTTGAAGTGAAAACTTCTTTAGGCATCTTAACCATTTTTAAGATGAGAAATAATATTGAATTTGCATCACTCAGCCGGCGTCCACCTAATACATCTAGAAATCGACATCTCCATATATATTGAGTAGTACTTATATAAGTTGTACATATATTCTGCAAATTTAGTGTATAGGTTTCATGTCTTTTACTAGCTTTTTTTTTAAATTATGAAATAGTGTAACACAGTTCAAGCTTATGTTTTTAAGTGCTACCTTCTTCTCATATTGATATTAGTATTTTTCTAGCTCTAAACGTCATTGATGAAGAATAAAGTAAAGCATTATATAAAGAAAAAACACACTTACTGAAAGGCAATCCAGATATATCGATTCCCCTGGCCGCAACGTCGGTACAGATGAGGAATTTGACTTGAGTCTGTTTAAACTTGTCCAGGTTGGCCTTCCTCTCCGCGGGCTTGCGGTCGCCGTGTAGGCACACGCACGAAAACTCATTGCCAAACGATTTTAGATGACGCTCCATATTGTCACAATCTAACTTTGTACGACAGAAGATTATTGCTCTGAAATATTAATTATATACCAATATAATATATTACTAGATACATTTAAATCACGGTTTAAGTTTTAATGTGTTCAATTATGAAATATGATCAACTACATATTTATGTAAAAAGTATATATCCTATTTAATTACTAGCATAAGTTTAAAATATATTTTTATAGTATTTTATAAAGGTTATAGCTAACCAACCTATCCATTTTGTGTTCCCTTATGGCTCTCACACAGTATTCTCCTTTCAGTAGTTTTACAGCTTCAGATAAAGTTTCAGGTGTTGTGTTGCCACTACGAATATTGTCTTTAGAATGGACGCCATCTGTTGCTATTTGCCTGTAAACATATTAAAAATGTGTAAATCTTAAGTTGGTAATGGTTTTATGCAAATGATATAATCAGATACCAACCAGTGTCTACCTGTAAACGGAATTTGTTACGAGTGCGATCCCCATTTTGGGAAACGATTGCATTTAAATTATTATCTTTTTCCTGCTGTTGGATGACAAAGCGTGGTGTTGAGTTCCACCATTCATCCGAAAATAGGAGCGAAGTGTCTAGGCATGAGGACACTCAGATGAAAACTGAAATTGGCGGAAAGTGGGGAACGGAATTGTTGAAAGAGAATGGAGTGTCTTAACACTAGGTTCTCTGGTTTCCTCTGCCTACCCTGCTATATGCGGGATACAGCGTGAAGTTAAAAAAATATATTTATATAAAAATATCAAAAATATATTTACTTGCGCAGAGTTTCCCAACTACGGTCCTTCTGTGGGTCGACATTGACTACAACATGGTGTACCGTTTCCGGTACCGCATCTTCTCCTTTGAGATCCACCCATGTTGGAAAATGCATTAGCTTCCCCTAGTAAATATAATTAAGATTAAATTTGCTATATACACATATAATTTACGCAAACTAATTACATTGAAAGTTTTACTTGTTCATTTACAATATGAAAAATAAAAATATTTGTTTATGTTTGTTACAGACATTGCTATCTATGGTAATCGCCCGGACCTTCTTTTGCGTAACTTTATGACATTTCATTGTAATCTATTGTAATTTTGACTATAAAATTATTTAATTTCGTTTTCTCAGTTCCAGAATTGGTAATTTTTCTTTCTCCCTAGCACACCCCAAGAAACATATATGGCAAATATTTCAATTTTCTTCGCCAAATAGCCGTCTGTCGGTTATTTACGCGATACTTACCGCCATTTTCTTAACTTCAAATGCATGTAAGGTAGCAGAACAAACTACCATCTGTAGTCGTCGACCGTCACTCGTAATTTTTGGTATTTGTCTGTGTAACCTCTCAATCAATTCCCCACATCCAGCTTTGAGGAGACCATCGGCCTCGTCCAGGACAAAGAAGCGACAGTGAGTCAGTGCCAGGTACCCTAATAATGTCATACAATAAAGTTATATTTCTAACCTTTTATATATTTCAACGAGATATCTTTACCAGGTGTGAATAAGTCGATAAATTCAAAATCAATACTTTTCAAAATAGGCATTCTGTAGTTTAAGTTTCGTATGTAAATTCTGTTTTTACGTTATTTCAACACATTTTTCTAAATTTTCAAATTCTTTGAATAATTTTGATTTAGTTATTATTATCTATATTTTATTTGTTTAATTATAATCATAGAGCATTATTAAAATGTCAGAAAACAAATAGGGAAAAAAAACTATTTTTTTTTAAATAGATTTTTATATGCTCATATAAACAGTATGGTAGGGTTAAGTCTCTTAAATTTACGGAAAATGAAGAATAGGATGTCATTTTTTTTTATTAAATTTGTTTATGATTGATAATTAGGTAATTGTTAAAAAAACATTAAAAATTAAAAGTTTTGAATTTAATTTTATTTAATTATAACATTTTTGAATATTCAATAGATTCATCATAAACTAAGTTATATTTCATACCTCCTTGAATTAAATCTTCAAGTCGACCAGGTGTACCAACCACAATATCTACACCAGCGTTGAGCTGATTAATCTGATCCTTAACATTAATACCTCCCACTACTAACAGTTCACTCACTTTTGGATTATTCAAGTATTTTTTGAACAAAGTAATTTGCGCACATGTCTGTTCAGCTAACTCTCTTGATGGCTGAAATGAAGAAATTTATAGGAAATGAATTTAATTGTTTCTTTTTAACCAATTTCAAAGAAAATAGGAGGTTCTGGACCCAACTGTATTTTTTTGTGTGTACTGGATATCTTTTTACTGGGTGAACCAATATTGATAATTCTTTTTCCATATGATAGATAGTGCTTCTAATATGATCTTATTTAGATTAAGTTAAGAACTGACAAGTCTGTTTTTTAATAATGTTACTTTTTTTTGCATTTTATATATAGTCAGTATTTTTATTTCATTAAAATCTTAATTATATTATAATCAGTAAGTGACTAAAAATCATATAAAATTGGTGTTTTAGACAGATTTCTTATAAAATAAGTACTGGACAGGGTAATGAATTACTGATTATAGAGATACTACTTATTTTACAGTTGGTTACTAATGATTGTGCATATTTCTGATATTACCAACATTTTTGATACCAGATTTTAATTCTCATGACAATAATGAACTTTAAAACAAAAGAAAGAACATCTGAATAAGTAAGAAATATATTTGCCTTAACATATAACCTTTTGGATCTGTCAAATCACCATTGTTAAAATGAATCAACTTTTTTTAAATTTATATAGCTGATTAGAAATAATAGTTTTTTTGTCAATTTACCTCAATAATTATAGCTTGTGGTGCATTGTTAACCACTTTCAGAGCTCCTGAAGCAGCAACTGTGGCCACAACATTTTGCTTAACAGACTCTTTTGGGGCTTGGCAAATAGCTACATATGGTGCTTGTGGAGGATGCTGAAAATCATATAAAGTCAAAGTCCAATAATTTTATTCAAAATAAGAAGTTACAAGCTTCATTTTTTGAATGTCAAATAATTTACCACCGGTTCACTAAATTTAATGCCTCAGACTTGAGAAGAATCGGCGCAAGAAACTCAGCGAGACTTTTTTTTTTATATTCAACAATGGTTTACAATTCTTTATTAATGGCAATGATACCTTTGGAACAGACTGGAGGGAGCATTTCATTCCCAAGGTGATACAGTTTGAATACATGCATACATTGTTTTTAAAACTTCTGTCTTATAAATTCTGATGTGTAAATTAGATTTACTCAAATATATTATATAAACATACCTTGAATGGTGTGGCTCCAAAATTGAAGCTCATTTCTGCATTTTTTAAAACCACTGCAGGAAAATAGCAATCTGCTCGACGAGATTGGTCTAACTTAAATGCTACTCCTAGGTCTTCACCATTTTTTGAATAAGAAATTTCACCATTATTTAAATTTAACATGCAGCCTGAAACACACATTGGAGGATAAATATAAATATTGATAAATTAGTGACAATAATACATAAGTAACAAGTAATTTTGCAGAAAGCTTACCAATGACATCATTTCTACCATAAGCACTACCATAGTCATCAAATTGTTTTGAATTTGACTTTTTGCCTGTGCCTCCAAATCCATAACCTAATCTGTCTGTACCTAAATCCAACCTTGCCTGTGGATATTTCAATATTATTAGTGCTCAGTTGATATTTGCAGAATCATTTAATGAAATTAAATTTGAATATATGACAGTATTTTTTTAAGCTTAAAAATAAATAATTATTAATTTGAATAAATCACTTACCGCCTGTGAAGACCATCCAACGCGACATAAACCCTCATCAGTTACGGTAGTTTCAAAATAATAAGCACCTTTAGTGTGCACTCCCTTAGTGGCCCTACAGCCATGCCAGCCATTCTGATCTCTAGATTGGCATCGTAAGCCATCTGGAGTAACAGCTAAAGCATCGGTCCGATCAAAAAATGACATGGTCCATTCTGTTGATACTTGCTGAACTACTTTGCTAGATTTCCCCTCTTGAATGTCTTTTAATGTTTCCCACACTATTTGTAATATCGGCAGACAAAAAGCACCAGTTTTTCCACTGCCGGTTTCAGCTGCCATAAGCACATCACCACCACCTAAAATAAGCGGAATCGCTTCTGCCTGTACATCTGTTGGAAGTGTCCAATCCATTTCATCTATCGCCTTCCCTAATTCAGGAAGGACACCAAACTCCTCAAATGCCGTCATTTTTTTTATTAAATTTGATTATACTGAAATATTTAAAAATCAACGTAGGCCGCAAAATGTCTTAGATTGACAGACGACGACAGCAGAGAGAGAACTATCGATTTAAATTAGGGATGTAAAATATTGATATACGAAAATATCGAATATCTTTATCGATTAAATACCTTTGCAAATTTTAACTGAGATATCCATGTTCTATACTTATATTGTATTTCTGAATTTCGAATACTATATTACTTTATACATGGTGAATTCGAGAAGGGTCAAGTACCAGACTAATTTGAATTTTCTTAATGTTAAATACTTTACATATTTCAAGAAATTAAAAAGAAAAAAAAGAAAATAAAAATATTTATTAACAAAAGTAGATTTAACAATTTTTTAGATACATCTAATGGTCCCATACTAGGTAATTCTGTATCGTGGGTACCAATATACTATTTGACAATGTAGTATCTAGACAATCGGCAAAAATAATAAAAAAGGAAGGTATATACGAAATCTGACAATAAATAAAAGAAGTTTATTATTCATAGAACTTTAATGACTGGTATTAATTATGTATACCCAATTGACGTAAAATTTTTAGAAAATAGAATTTACTATCGATGTTTCGTTTTGTAACATCCATATGTCAATGTTATCAAGGAATCACATCGATCATCCCTAGTTTAAAATTAGTCCTAAGTCATAACTCCTATTGACTTAAAAGTATATAACCTATAGTTACATAAAATGAATTTTGATATTCTTCAGACCTCAGAAAATAAAACAGTAAACAAAAAATCATCACTTGGAAAAGTTTTAATATATGCAACCGGTGGCCTTGCTCTTGGCGTAAGCATAGTATGTATTCCATTCGTGTCTCCTGGCTTTCGAAAAATTTGTTTACCGTATGTCCCAGCAACTCCAGACCAATTATTGGGAGTCAAATCAGCATTAAGAGGTCGTACCGGAAAATTACTGGATGTAGGTTCTGGAGACGGCAGAATAGTATTCACAGCGGCTAAACTAGGCTTCACTGCTCATGGAGTAGAATTAAATCGAGTCTTGGTTTACTATTCAAGAATAAAAGCCATTCTGAATCAACAGCATAAAGACACAAAATTCTATAGGCAAAATTTATGGAAATTTAATTTAGTACCTTATAATAATATTGTTATTTTTGGTGTAGAACAAATGATGACGGACTTCGAAAAAAAAATACTGAAAGAAGTTAATGAAGGTACAGTTATAGTGGCATGTAGATTT
>JAKGSA010000587.1:0-37309 GCA_033558755.1 Philaethria dido
AGTAAATTAAACAGTAAATTCTTATTGTTTTTTTATATTTTATATAAATATTTATTGAATACAATATTATGATGTTTTAAAATTTTTTACAATTTTTTTATTATTTTTTACTATATTACCTGTATTTGTTCTTGAGCTCCTTCAACACTTGTGGGGAACGTCTGAAAGAAAATCCCTATAGTTTGGCGTAGGTTATCTTCTTCAACTGAAAATTATCAAATAATACACATTAGTGCTTCTATTTATTATATTATGAAGTGGTTATTTTTATGCATATAACATATGTTATATAAGGTTTTATATGAAAAAAAAATGTCAATAGGAAAGCTTGCTATCTTTTTATATACTACTCTTGGGTGTTAAAATTTGTGCAAAGTAATTTTTAACTATCTATTAACGCATGATTATATTAAAATAATTATATATATAAATAGTATAACATGTTACCTGTAGCCGGATTGAACCACAACAGTAGCAGTCTGCTTAGTATGGCTGGTGACTCGAGATGCCCGAGGTATATAAGGCGACATAAACCTTCAGCTATTATAAGTCTATATGATACACACTGGAAAAATACATACTAGTTTTAGGATAAAAAGTGATACTGGCTCAAAAGAAAAAATACAAAAAAGAAATATGTTATATTTTGACTATATAATAATTGCTATTTAATTTTCAATATGGATACGAAATTAAATAATTTCAATAAATAATAAAAATTTCTATAGTTTCGTAGAAGTTTAAGTTTAGTAGAAGTCGCCTCTAATTTCAAAGCCAAAGATAAACAAAAAACTCACCGCACTGTCCATTATTTTCACGAGCAATTCTATTACAGTACTGTGTGTTGGAGACAGGGATAAAGCAGATTCTGATATTGTCCCTGAAACAATGTATTTGGTTATTTGGACTAAGAATATACATATATAAAGAAACTAAAGACTTCAATAGGCAGGTAAAACAATAAACAATATATATACATAATTTAATTGTAAGACACTTCATTCTCCACGTGTGTGTTTAGTAGCGGAACTCAACGCCGCGCTTTGTTTTACTAGGGCGGAGAAATGACTTAATATATATATATATATATATATATATATATATATATATATATATATATATATATATATTCATTTTTTAACTTCACGCTGTATCCCGCATATTGCGGGGTAGGCAGAGGGAACCAGAGAACCTAGTGTTAAGCCACTCTATTCTCTTTCAATATTACTAATCAATCGTGAATTCATTCAGATATTGTCCTCCACTTATAATCCACTTATAATTTTAAAAGAGATAAAGTAAATTCTAATTGTTTACCATCGGCATCAACAGCGTCAATAGAATGATGTGTGTTCCGCTTCTTCATGGCGGTTTTAGACTCATCTTGGACACTCTCATCCTCGAAGACGCGGGCGCCGTGCACGCACAACAGATCCACTATGCATTTCAATACTGTTGATACCGTTGGTTCATTGGTCGTGTCTATTAACTGGAAATAAATATTTGCAAAATTAGATTACATTTGTGTAGGAAATACAAAAGGGAAACTGTTTCTTACTGAACCATAGCCCTAATAGGGAAGGGTTTGGTGTCGCCAACAGTAGAAATATAACAAGTTGATATATCAAATAATGAGTGATTAACTTCATAATAAGTATTAGGTTGTATCCTATAACTGTAACTGTTTGCATGATGCAGTATTCATTAAAAAAATTGTACTGGAAGTTTTTAGTTCACTTTCGTTTAAATGTAAAAACGAAAATATTTAATGTTAATAACCTATGTATAATTCGAAGAATTATACAAATCAATTAATGGTGAGCATAAATTTTATTATTTTGCAAAAATATAATTAATAAATTACTTAGATCACTTACATTAGCAAAGAAGAACGCCTTATGATCTTTAGCAAACTCTTTATCCAGCATCCCAAATAGTGCAACGGTCTCAAGGGCATTGTCCAGTAATTGTGGATTTTGGAATATTTCAACCTAAAATTGTAATTCCATTTAAATATAATAGAATACTGATATTATACCAAAAATCCAATAGAATTTTTAAAAAAAATATTTTTTCCTAAATGAAAATTGTCAATGTTTTGAATATATTTCTATTATATATAAATATATTCCACCACTGCACTGGGTGATGATTGAGAGAATTAATTCAGCTAGTCACGTGAATGCCTATAACTCAAAAAATCACACATATATTGGATATTTTAATTTTATTTTCTGACTGTTGCAAGCGAAGCGAGTAGGGATAGAACTCCATAATAATATCATGAAATTACGTATTTTTTGATGCCATATTTACAATTTATAAAAAACAGAATCTCGTATACTGTTTTTTATACAATAAATATGGTACTTACAAATTAAAACTATATTCATAGTCCCAGTTTAGTGACACAAATACGACGTTATTCGACCACTTAACACAAAATGAAAATCTCCAAATTCGATAGAGAATAAAAAACGGAGTGTCTTATCACTTGTTTTTTTGTATCTCCTCTGTTATATGTGTAACCACTACCAAATGGTGTAAAAAAACTGAGTGTATTACCTCTAATTCCGAGAATATCAACTGCAACATGGCTGTAATACTTTTTAGTTGTGGAGTATCTAGAGCACTATTCAATATTACTAAACATTTGTTCAATATGGCTGCGTCACACTGTTTTTCTTTTATTGTCTGAAAATATATTAAATATTTATTTATACAATTTAAAAATTTTCATTAAGAAAACAAGATATGTGTTCGATTTTCAGTCTTAAAATGATTACATTTAAAAAAATCATCTCTTCGTTTTGCTTAGACAAAACGCGGCGTTTAGTTACGCCACTAATTATACAATATCTCGAATTCGAACGGGAAGTGGGGTCTTGCTATAAAGTGAGAAAAAAAAGAAAATAAAACAATATTTTTTTTTAGGCTATAAATTCATTTATACAAACTTACCGGCATAGGTTGTGGCGGTGGTGCTACAGTTTGAGATGTAAGCTCTTCTAATTTTTTTTGGATATTTGCAACCTGAAAATAAAATTATTTTAAATTACGCAACATTCTTACCCAACGTCTTCGTTAGTAATAAATTTATAGAACATACTCATGTTTTATTGCCAATATTTATCATATATGTATCAATAATACCGATATTTTGATATATTATGTGTGATGAATGTGGTATACGAGTACATATAAAATAACTTCAAGTTGTCTTTATTTACTACACAACATACAAAGACGATAATAAAAAAATATGAATGAATAAAATAATATTTTATTTATTTGCTAAAGAAATCCAAAACTGATAAGTCAAGTGAACTTACCTTAGCTTTACACTCAGCAGCGAGTGCATAATTTTCCTCTCTTACGGCTTCTTCTTGTGCCTCTATTGCCACATTGAGAGACACCCGCAGTCTTGCTCTCTAAAAAGACAAAGAAATGATCAGGGCATTGTGACGCAGCTGAGAATCGCTGGACTCACAGTTTGGACGTAGGTTCAACATTTTCGGAATACATATAATATACAGATGTTTCTTTGATTTATTTATACCCCCAGATCATTAGTAAAGCTGTGTTCCGTCGTTCAACACTTTAATGGCAGAAAGCGGAGAACAGTGTAACTTAATAGAAAGTTCTAAGATACGCGATTAGACATAAAAGAGCTTCATATATAATGTCCTTACATATTATAACTAAAATATTTAAAAAACCTAAAAAAAATAATTTATCAGGATTCGAACCATTTTTTCCCCGTTACATTCATTTCAAAAATATTTTATTTTTGTATTAAATCTAAATACTGCTTAAAAAAAATACAGTAACCTTTTATTCATTCATCATTGATGGTGAAGTGCCAATATCTCCTAGCTAAAGTTCTTAATGAGTTAACTTTTTTATTATTATCATTTTAAACGCACTGTTAGAATTTTTATTTAAATCGCAAGTAATTATAATTCAATAAGAAATGTCTAAACGCGTCAATTAAAAAGATAAAAATAAAAAAAATAAAAATATTAAAAATATCAGTGAGGAGGTATTCCCACTTCACCGTCGATATATTACATACTTGTAACTTTATTTCAGTACAGTCAACGGGCGGGGGTGGGGCCGGTTCTTCTTCGACTTCCGGTGGCTCTCGTAACGCGTTCACCATCCCGCATACAACTTCAATGCGGGGAGTCACTTCCGGTATCGCCAATTCCAAGGCTAATACATAAGCTCTTATTACATCTGAATTCAAAGGGCCATAATCACCTGAAAATTAAACATGACAAAATAATATTTTTAACATATCTGAATCGTTTTATAATAATAGGTAATATAAATATTGTTTTAAAAGTAAATTGTTGCATGTATCTTATTTTACCAGTAAGCATATCAGTAATAAGCGTTTGCAAAGCAGTGCGGCCAGCGGGGTCACTGGCGTCGTACACCCGCAACATTGAGCCCAATTCCTGCAAAACATATTGTCTGGTACTAAACCCCACTGGATCTTCAGTTTCGGATGGGCATGGCGATTCCACAATTCTGAAAATAGTATATAATATAAAAATTTTTAAAAAAAATTTTCAATTTTTCAAAACACGCAAAATTAAAAAGAAATATTTTAAGTCTGGCTATTAAAAAGAAATGTTATAATAACATACGTGGTATGTTTGTCTGTAAAAGTTTATTTGGATAAGTTGGATAAGAAAAATGCTAAAAATTCATAAACAAATTTTGAAAAAAAAAAAAAAAAAATTTAAATGATAATAATTTAAACGGCTAACTCATAAAACTGTAATATGTATCGCCATAGAGTTTTAAATTAGAATTTTTATGATCTCTTATTAGAAGCGAAGTTACCAAAATTTTGATTTAGGCCACTTTCATTCTATGTGTGCAATATAATTAAACAACGAAGTCGAAGATATAATCATAATTGCTGTTAAAATTAAACTTACGCCCTTATATATCCAGTTAGAATAACAAGATCCGGCAATATACCCTCTAAAGTTTCGTCGTCTTCTATTTTCTGCAAATGTTCCGCAAGATGGCGCCAATACCAAGTTGATTCTTTGTTAAGCTTTTCTGCAGGTATTAATCTCAATTTTTTATCTGTTGGTAGCCATTCGAGTAATTCCGATATCGGGAGACGTCTGTTAATACATATAAATAGCGTTATTAAATATGTTACAGTAAATAAAGGAATATACTACAAAATCCAGTATAACATGGCTGGATAGTGTGGATACGTAAGAAGTACTATGCTATCTATTCTGTAATAGGTAGCGTAGTACTTCTTATATTAAGAGTTAGTGCCATTCAGCCTTTGTTTGGTGGTAGGAGGTTCGTCCTCCGTCTGGCTCGCGACCACTATCATGTCAAAGACGAACCGCCAAATATCTTATGATGTGTTCCGGTTCGATGGCATGTAAGCCAGGTTTTCCCATTCCCACCCATCCTTTCACCAAAATGTGGTGGTTCCGAGAACGAAATACTACATTGTCCTCCTCTTCCATCTGTATCCTCTAGGTTGGCAACGCATCTACAACATCTCTGGTGTTGTAGATGTTCATGGGCGAAGGTAACCACTTACCATCAGGTGGTCCTTCTGCTCGTTTGCCATCCGTTATCCATAAAAAAAAAAAAAAAAAAAAAAAAAAAGCCTATTTGTATTTCGCACCTCTTTCACTTCACCATAAAAAAACATACAGACTATAAAGGACATACAAAAATGTTATGAAATCCAAAATATTCATTATTCAAGTAGACTTTTATTTTTACTTTCAAAACATTGAATGGGCTTAAATCTATCACCAGATCAAAAGGCAGTTATTTAGAGGAACTTTACCTTGAATATTATTAAATAATGCTTTCATTAATATTCATAGCAATAAAATATTTTGTACATATAAAAAATTCTTACTTAAACAGTGACTCCAACAGTTTCCCAGCAACATATTGCGAGTCCTTAGCGTCATGGGCATTGTCCAATCTGATAGCTTTGAGGAGGTCTATAATGTTTCCCTGGAAACTGCTCAACCAACTTGGAATTACTATTTCTTCTACAACGCGACGAACACGTGGACTGCGCTCGTTGAGTCCAACCTGAATATTATAAGATAGTTATGAAGTCATTGTGATGCAGTTAGTATGTATAGTCCGCGCGGGATTTGAGTGCAGCTCAGTGTTGTGACAAGGTTATTAAAAACGTGTCGGTTTTTAAACGAAAATAAAGTAGTGCTTCGTAATTTTTAGATTTGTATTGCATTTACTAGACTTTTAATTTCCAACTGGCACACAAAAAGACGGTCTATCTAAGCCTTAATCGTAACGGGGATCATTTCATAATAAAATTATAAAAAAAACTGATCACTTTCCATACATTTAAACAAATTATTCATAACATGCTAGATGTTAGGAAATCTATGATTAAGCTTTGATACTTTCAGTGACGAAGGGTAGAGTAAAAAGATATGATTTCGTCGTTAAGTTACCACAAATACTTAATAACATACACTAATAATTTACCTTTAGTGTTAAAACTCTTTGTCTAACTCTCAACTGCGTCACATTAATAGCAGATATATGTAGAAAAGCAGCTCGACGCACTGCCTCGTCGACGTCGCAAAGGCGCTCGAGGACGAAAGGAACGTTACGCGTGCATTTTGCTATTGACATCACTATAGCCCTAAAATATAATCAAACTTTTTGATAACATCATATTAAAAACTGTATTTGAATTAATACATTTTTTTAGCTTCACGCTGTACCCTCACATAGTAGAACAGGCAGAAGGAACCAGAGAACCTAGTGTTAAGACACTCCGTTTTCTTTTAACATATCCGTTATCCACTTTCCACCGGATTCCACCGGACGGAGCTCAACGCCGCGCCTTACTTTGTACCAGAGTGAGGAAAAGAAAATACAATATATTTTTTAATATATCATTTCCTGGTGTGGGAATTGAACTTGTTGCGTTTACAGTCCTACGCTTTTGCGTTTGTGCCACGACAGGTCTCTAAATAAATATAGTGTGAAAAGACAATATCTGTTGCCATCTGACAGGGTAATAAGTATTAAACGAATATGTTTATCAGGTACAATTTCTTTAAATCAGATTATTTTTTTTTTTTTAATGGATAACGGATGGCAAACGAGCAAAAGGACCACCTGATGGTAAGTGGCTACATTTGCCCATGACCATCTACAACACCAGAGATGTTCTAGATGCGTTGCCAACCTAGAGGATACAGATAGAAGGGGAGGACAATGTAGTAGTCCGCTATCGGAACTACCAGATTTTGGGGAAAGGATAGGTGGGAAAGAGGAAAGCCTGGCTTACATGCCATCGAACCGGAACACATCATAAGATATTTGGCGGTTCGTCTTTGACATGATAGTGGTCGCGAGCCAGACGGAGGACGAACCTCCTACCACCAAACAAAATTATTAATTATTTATGAATAAGTCATTTGAAAACATTTGGTTTAATTTTAAGCTGCTTTGAAGCAGCTCTCTCAAGGAGTCAAATCTCATTACTCTCTAATTAGATAGCATTAAAAAAACATTAATTTTATTTATTTTTGATAATGTTGATTTAATAAATAATATACATTTGCTTATATTTCACATATATGTCTACAATAGCCATTTTAATAATTTAAAAAATAATATTTAAATATAATTTTAAATATTTTGCTTTACGTAACATGAATTAATATAAGAAGGTTGTATAACAATAACTCATTTTTTTATAAAATGATAATCTCATATTATAGATAATTTTGCAATGGAATTTTAACCTTTACCTTTGCTTTTCCACATAATATATCAATTTTTGATAATTATACAAAAGAATGTGATTACAATTGTTCTTGTCAACTCTAGATTGTCAATAAAAATTCATTAAGTCTAAATTGAAGTAACATTTATAGAAAAATTTAAAAAGTCAAAGTACAGCAAAAATTGGGACTTTGTGTCATACTAAATAAATATTTCATTTATTTTGGATATCAAAGTCATAAAAAAAATTATTCATAAAAATTACCTCCTGACAGAAGAACTTGGATCACAGCTCATATGAAAACGGTATGCCCTTGTAACTTCATCATCTGGTTCCATTGGGTTTTGCAGGCGTTGTAAAGCAAGTGCAGCTCTACAACGAACTGCCCCACGAGTGTCTTGGAGACGTTGCATCTATTATACAAAAACAACATTTGTAGCCTGTATTAGAAGAAATTTATAAATATTAAGCAGTATTAGAATTTAATTCTATAATACAAATATTAGCATTATTTTTAAATGTCCATTAATTATAATAAATAAAGCACAATATGTATAATTATTATAGAAAAACCTGTGATGCAAGTAGTTTATCACACAAGTTATCATCCAGTGATGCTTCATCACCAAGAGCTGCAAGTACAGCTGCCAGCAGTTGACTTGCTCGGTATCTGACTGATTGACCAGATACACATTGACACTGAAAATAATAATGTCGATAAATAATATGGTTATTAGTATAATATTTATTTCATGTTACACTAGTTTCTGATATTAAAAAAGAAAATAACATGTTTTAATAGCAAAATATTGTAATTAATAAGGTAAGAAATATTTAAAATTCATTGGTAACCTATAAGATTTACTCAAAAGACCAATATACTTACATCAAAGATAATTTCAAAAATAAACATAAGAAATTCTTCTTCATCATCAAGTGATGTGCAAAAAGATGCTACAAATTGGATAACGCGATCTACATTTGCACTTGTGTCGCCAAATGTAAATAAATAATGTAATGCATTTTTAAAACTTTCTCTAAAAAAATCTTCATCAATCTGTAATAAAGTGTTTGTTTTATCTTATGTTAAAATGTTTTTATTCAATTAGTGAAAATTTAGTTTTTACCTTTTTGTAGAGCTTTGTCATTTCTTTTAAATATTTTTTGTGTTGAACTACATTATATTGAACATTTTGAAATATTTTGAACATTATTGGATTGTTGCGCGGGTTTGGTTTTGAAACCACTTGTTGTACATCCACATCCGTGGATGCCATTTTATAGTGTAGATATGATGCACGGAAGCACGAAAGTCTTAATATTACTTATTTATTTATTTGCTAAATATGAAATATATTTATATTATATACTAATACTACAAGCACTCAATTTGATAAACAAACTAAAATAAAGCAGTTAATTTAAAATTGACATTAAGTACAAATGTTACCAGATCTAATTTTACCTTATATTTCAATTACATCTCAAAATGCCGAGATAATGCTTGATTGGAACGTGTATTAATTTTAACCTAAAGATTGCAGCTGTATGCTCAAGATTCACTGATATAAATATAAGAATAAATATAGAGATATTTATTCTTAGACTTACCAATCATATTTTATATTTATAAAGTGATGTATTATGTTCATAAATATTTAAATATAGATTTGCTCTTAAAAACTTAATAAATAACAACGATTATTTTTTTCAAAAATACATGTAGCCCTGCCAGACATCGAAAAGTTAAAAAATCTGTATATTAGACATACATTTTTGTTAATTAAATATAAATTTCTATAAAAAGCTCAATATATTTAAGGTAGATTTACCAGTAAGATGTAGCAGTGCTTATAGCACGCTACTCTTATAACGCATTTTCATACTACGCGATTTCATTGTATAACACGGCTGTAAGCGGTGACCATAAATAAAAAAGTGGTATACGCAATTGTCATATTCAAAATATGTAAATAACAAAATGCCACTAAAAGTTAATTCTAGTTATAAAACTAGATGGCGCTGTTGTAATTTACATTGGTTTTCTTTAATTTCAATATGCCAGTTGAGTACGAATTAGACATGGGCGTTTTCTTTTTTTTAGCTGTAACGGTTACATATCGGATATGAAGTTTTCATATCCGATATCATATTCGTTTTCAGATTTCGAGTTTGTGTTGCTATCGTTTTCGTTGTAATTTAGTCTTCGATATAATTTAGTTTTCATATCTCGTCGTCGAGTTGTCGTTACGTTTTGTGTGTAGTTATTTGATATCGGATATGATCATTTAGATATCGATATGATATGATATAAGAGTCAAAACCGTTTTTAGTTACGTTTTGATATATCGGTCTCATCCCTAGTACGAATCACTTCGGCAATGTCACGATGTATGGAGAATACACGAATTTTAGATCGCGCTATCGTTTCACTTATTTCAAATTTATAAGAACTTTACCTACGTTCTTCTCCGAGAAATCGGAGAAAATGAGTTTATATTTTATTTTTGAAATTTACAGCTAGCTTGCATAGTAAATATGTAATATCGTACAAATTACAATTTATGTTATGATGATTATTCAGGGGTGTCCAATAGTCACAGGTTGCAAGTATATTTTATATAAGAAAACTTGCGTGTACAAGTAACTAGTTTCAAAACTGCTTATTTTCGTATTCGCATTTGTTAGTTTCATCTTATTACTTTTATTATTATGATTGCTAAACTATAAGAACAAATTATAATATTAATATATTACTAATATTTTACACAGTTTTAATTAAAAATTAAATAAAACAATCAGATTATTTCTAGTTATTTAAACTAGATTTGTTATTTTGTCGGTTCATGGAGGGTTAAAATATAGTAATTAGAGTTTTCTCCAAGACAAAATCTATAACATAGTAATATTCAATTAAACAAATTCAATTAAATTGCACGTAAAAACGAAAGTTCAGATTCTGATTTTGTATTGCCGTCATATTCTATCCTGCGGAATGTTTGACGAACCGAGCGAGATGGGACTATGTTATAAATGTACCCCCCACGACAAGCGGTGTACGCAAGCCGAGGTTCGGCCTCACAGGAGGAGCCCTTGCGACACCGCACTTCTAAGCTGATGGACCTCCTCTCGAGGAGGCCAAGCCAGGGTCAGAGCTCATCAAGCTCGGCCCCTCACAAAGCCCGGTGATGCTGTAGAGGCCGCTATGGCCAACAGCATACTACACAGTCGAAAAAAAAAAAAAAAAGAAAAATATTAGTAACAATCAGTTTTAAGCTTAAGCTTGCAAGTAGTTTGATATGTTACTGTCATAAAAGTGCTTATTTAAAATAAGCGTTTTATGTCTGTCCCCGTAACTGGTTACATGGTTATGAGCTTCGTAAGCAGTTTACGAAACCGCTTACGTTAAATAACACTAGGAAATAAAAATGGGCGCTTATATGCAGACGATTGGCTGTTAATATTATTTTTACGTTAGTAATAGAAGGAATAACAATCTTTAACCAATTATTCATTTAATAAAATTGAGATGGATCCCACTGTTTATCTATTGGGCAAAGAATTTATGATTTCTGAGTATATCGAATATAAAACGTATAAATATCCAGTAGGTGTTACTTTTAAAAATATTTATTTAGATTTCTTATTTTTTCTGTTTTTTCGACGCAATCGTTTCTTCATTTGTTATAATTATTTTTGATTATCATATATTTTTAATGATACTTTACATAACGTGATAATTTCAGGAATCAAATAACATAGATATTTAAGTCACATGTGAAAAATATTTATTGCATATTATATTATTATATTAACATTATACCAAAGTATTCATAGCAGGAATTAAAAGAAGCATTATAGGTATTATTAATAAAAAGTACGTGCTTATTTACAAGGCTAGCATTAAAAAAAATAACTATAATTAAATTACAGAAAAATTGTTGTATTATCACGCAATACCACAATCAAGAAGTTATTAGGATACATTTATAAATATAAGTGTATGGTCCTTAAAATAATTAATTAATTAAGGATTTCTGCATTCATTTTACACGCAATCATAACATCTAAAAACTTTACAATTTAATGTGTCGATGAAAAATCTATAGTATTTTGATTCATATCAATTATCATGTAGGTATATTTCTTCATATTTTGTGATATACCTATTAACATGTAGGATGTTTAGTTAGAAACAGGTAACAATTGTATAATAAAATAGGATTTAAAAAAACATTTTAATACGATTATCTATTTTATGCCAAAAAAAGAAAATTAATCAATCATAATTTCTAAATTTTCAAATACTCACATGGATACAACTTGCATATGGTATTAAACAATGCGTTAAACATAGAGTAAAAGTTGATGAATGTTAACAATTTATATGGTGAATACAGCAAAATCAAAACAAATAAAATATATATGTAAATATAACATGTAAATATTCAATTCGTTCAGGCGGAGTTCCTTGTAAGAAGTCTTGAACGAAATTACTGATATTATAAATTAAGAGCGATTTATAATAAATATTTTACTTAAATATAGAAAGCTGCACAAATGTTTAGTGAAGTGTAATTTATTTTAACACACTTAATCTAAATCTTCAATAAGTGAATCCAATTCCTTCTGGAGTGTAACAGATTTTTCTTTCTGTATAAGTACATCGTCTTTTAGCCGGTCGACATTGGCCATGAGAAGCGTATTGCCCTTCTTCAATGCGTTTACTCTTGTTTCGTGTCTTTTCAAGCGTTTCGTAAGATTGTCTTTCTTTTTGGGTAAAGGTGCATCCTGAAAGAAAATTAAATTTATTTTTATTATTATAAAATACAGTAGATTTGTTGGATCCATAATGAATAAGATAAACCATATAAGGTTTATGTTCTATTAATTTGCGTAATTAGCACTTTGCAAAGCAATTACAACAAAGGTCGTTTTCTTAGTATAAAAAGTAACAATCTTCAATAATGTTATTAAGTGAATAATCAAGTTAGAGTTCAAAAGTATTGCATTTTAAAAATTTAAAGCTCTTTTTGTAGGAAAGTGATGTACGTGCTAGTACTGATCTACAACAATTATATTACATAAACTTTTCTAACGTTACAAATATAATAGAATCTCACCTCCGGCTCGCTTTCACTTTCAGTTTCGCTCTCTGTATCTTGTTCGGTTTCCGTTTCGGTTTCCTCTTCTTCCTCGGATTCGCTCTTCTTTTCTTCATCAGATTCTTCATCGTCATCGTCCTCATCATCATCTTCTTCTGAACCAACTTCTTTCATCATTGCTGCCATTTTATCAACTTCTCGTTTTAGCTCCTTAAACTTACGCTTTTCGTCTCTGTAAACAAAATTTACATGAATTAGTTCGCGAATTCTATATTCTTTATAATGAACATGGTATGATTTTAGCAAAACACCACTAAATCATCACAAAAACAACTTGTTCGCCTATTACTAGAAAACTTTAATAATTAAAAATAGTTTTACTAGTAATAACCATTAAAATACTAAATTCCACTAATTGAGTATAATACAAACTTTAGACATGCTTGTTGATTCTTTAGTGCCATTTTGTAACCCATTCTTTCTCTCTTCATGTTGTCTTGTTTTTCTTTCAAATGTCGTATCTTGTTTCGCATGTTGCGGATTTCTTTTTCTATTCTCTTTTGTTTCTTTTCTTCACTTTCCTCCTGTAAACAAATGTATAATAATATCGATTCAATTAAAGCATTTGATATAATTTTGTTTTTATAGAAATAACATATAACTATAAACGCGTTGGTTGTTGATTCGATTTCCACTCGTTATTAATATATTGAAATTGATTTCATTTGTTCAGCAATACCAAGCGCGATATTGAGTTTGAGCGCCCAACACGCAATGTTACATTATATTCTGTCTATCTACTTTGCTATGCTGGAAAAAAGATGAAGTTACATAGGAACATTAACATTAACGCATATATACATATCCTAATAAATTATATTCGAAATAGCCAGAAGAAATTCAGATTTTATGGTCAATTACATTTTAATTAAAATAAATTACTTATAAGTCACGACAATAATCGTAATACATATAATTGATGTGATTCCACAATTCGAATTTTATTTTGTTATCTTCACAAATCTCTTAAGCTTGAAAAGGTGGATACAGATAACCTAGTAATATATCATTAGGCTTAAACCAGTGAAATGTAGTTCTATAACTCAATAATATTTGTAAGTGATAATGTAAGGAACACTATTCATAAATAAAACAAATTTTTATTTGGCTGTCCTGGTGGCGTGGATAAGTTGGTATATTATTTTTCCATATATACGGCTTAAGTAAGTAGTAAGTGAGTTTTAACATTAGCTTATATTTCTTGTTTTGCTTTTTGTACATTTTAACCTTAATGCATAAGAATATAAAAGGTCCATAAGTACCTCTTCTTCTTCAGATTCTTCTTCCTCTTCAAAACTATCATCCTTTGTCACGGAAAGTTGCTTGATTGCGTGGCTGGATCGCCTTGATCCAACATTTGTTGGAACAATACCCTGAAAATTGTATCCAATAAATGTTAAACAAAGTTCCTTTGTTTTTTTTGATATTCATATTATAATAATTGATTAATGATTGGTTGTTATAACACAATATACATTTTAAAAACTTTTTCTGTAAATTCACTTTAAAAATTGATTTTTTTTTTAATTTTTCTATAAAATTAAGATATCTTGATAAAGATCTTTTTCAAGTATTTGTTGTAACATGTAAATAAAAAAAATTGACACTTGTTCTTCAGATTATTGCTACAAATAACATTGGTAATGGGATAAATATAATATAAATATTGAAAATATAGTTGTACCATTTATTATTGTGATAACAGAATACGGAATTTATTTGTTACCTCAGCGTCTTGGTTATTGTTAGTAAAAGCGTTATTAGCAAGATTGTTATTAGCATCCGCAAGGTTGCTTTTTAGTTGCTGAGCTTCGGGGCAGTTAACGTCTATATTCAATAACCTACACTGCTTTAAAAAGTCAAGTTGACTTTTTTGGTAGAAAGATAAAGGCTCCTCTGATTTAAGAAGTTCTTCAATCTTATCCTGTAAATTAGGGAATAGGCAGAAATATGTTAATAGCGAAAAGAAAATTAGTAAACAAGTATTAAGGCGAACATCATATATATTAAGATCAGCTGTTTAGAAATATATATATTTTTTTTGTAAACAGTTTTGAAATATCTTTCCCATTTTTCGTAGTAATTTATGAGTGAAAATCACTTTCATATGATCATAAAATATTATTTTCGTATTATTGTTGTGAAATAATCTAAAGTAATATAAATAATTTGAAATGAGTTTAATTAAAACACGTACCGAAAGAGCCTGTTCTAATTTTTTTTCTAATTCAGCATTTCTTCTTTTCACTTCTTCCAGTTCTGTCAAAGCAGTATCTCTTTCCTCGGCAGCTTCCAAGTATTGCTTTTCAAGATTATCTGCAGTTTCCTTTGCTTTTTCAACTTCCATTTTTAAATTAGTAACTAATCTTTCGTCGTATGCATCTGTTACTGATATTACCGTCTTATGTTGTTCTTGCTTTATAATGGCTCTTTCCCTAGCTACTTCAGCCTCAAGATTTTGTATTCTAGTCTGTAAGCGCTTGTTTTCCCGTTCTTGAGCTTCTTTGTTTCTTTAATATACAATAAATAAAATATAAATATCGACAGGACTAAAATAGTAATATTTATTTTAATTTTATTTCACATATTTTTCTTAAAATTATAGTACCTGAGTTCAATAGCTAAAAGCTGCTTAGTAGATTGCAGATCATCTCGCACTTTATCGATGTCATCCATTTCGTCAATTTCCTCTTCCTCAACGCCCGGAGGAGCCTATTACGAAACATGCTTATAATTAGCACATTAACTTTATATAGCATTTATGTTTAAGTTATAAAGAAAGTGATTTTATATTTTATCGATTAATACTGTAATATTTTCATATTACTTTTTTTTTTACCTCTGCGATTGATACGCCTGATGGAGAAGCAGCTATATTTGCTTGAGACATTGACTTTTGTACTTGTTCTTCAATAGTCATCTGCCTCCTGAACTTTCTCAAACCTTCCAAATTAGGCTTACTTCTATCGTTGGTCTTAACTTTCTTCAATTTTACACCTTTATTAATCTCTTTTAGGAGCTCATTATGAGAATTCGGTTTTTCTGATTCAAATATAAACTGATCTTTATTTTTAACTACCACTGAACGAGTTATAATTGGATTTGATCTGAAATTTGATTACGAATAATTTATTTAAATACTCGTTAGATATGGATGGAAATAGACTCTAAAATAAATAAATCACAAATTTACCTGTCGTTACAAACAACGTGTTTTAATTTTCTTCCTTGTTCTACTTCTTTCATCATATCACTCCAGTCTGGCCTTCGCCTAGGTCTACTGCGTAGTTGCTCTATTTTTTTAAGTTTGGTAGGGTCAACTGGTGCTTTTTTGAAATCCGGCGGAGGTGGGAGTTTTGGTGGTAGTGGCGGCGGCATTGGTGGTGGTGCCGGTTTCAATAAACCTTTACAATGTAAAATATAAATGATGTGGGTTACAAAAGAAAGCCTTATGAGTGTAAATATGTCACAAATGAAATACATAATTAAAGGTTGTCGGGTGGTAGGATTTGCAATATTACCCACCTTCGTACATACTTGGTTCACCAGTAACTGTTACAACCATAGTAATATTAAATTCACTACTCTCTTATCAATTTTAAATTGGAACTAATTATGGATTACAGTTAATAGAAATTGCACGTTATAATTTGATTATAATTTTTGCTAAAAAAACAAAAAATAACTTTTACACTTAAAGAAATATTAATTGTACACGTTTTCCTTTACACCTGATAGGCGTGCGCGTCAAATGCGGAACCATCTCAGACTATTTTGGACCTGATTTAGACCACAGCCTAGCATAAGAGATCAAAAGGAATGTTAATGAGCACATCTTCAAGGGATATCTTCAGCGAAATATAGAACATAGTTATGGAAATCTATATCTACATATTATGTTATACTATTGTTAGATTTGCTTATTTTACATATTTATCCTTCATTTCAATGTACATTCCATGAATTATACTTATCAGCAATAGGAATAGTAACGATACTACGAAGGTTTTGAAACTTTAAAGTAGTTAACGATAAGCATTGTAGATAATCAAAATAAAAATTTAGTTCTTTTTGTTCCAAGATATATTGATTGAATGCCAACGTCGAATTCATTTCCGATGTTGTGTTCTTTGAATGACACGCATCTCTAGATAATAATAGACATGCTAATATTTAATTTAATCGTATCTTTTGTAACTTTGTTAATTATGAAATACTTGAGGATACTCACTTCTTAAACTTTCATTTTTAGTTAGGGTGTGCCCTTTGGGAATTTCATTGTTTAAAGTTTTATCAATATTTTCTTTAACGCGCTCATGTAAGGGATCCCTCCATTTTTTTAGCATAACGTCATCTTTTGAAGGGGCTTTCTGGAGTGATGGCTTGCGCGGTGGGAGCTGAAATTGTAATAATTATTATTTTATATTTTTACATATTCTTACGACAGACCTAGTGACAATAAAGTCCGTTTATTATTTTCGGTAAATTTCAGCCATTATACGTCGAACACCAATGCCGATATTGAAACTATCTAATATTTATCTAATTGAAGAAAATATTGTGAATACTTTGGGAATGTTTATTTTCCGATTAAGATTCAAATTAAAAGCGGTCAAAATAAATATTCATTGAAAAATTTTAGTTTCCTAGATTTATATTTAATAACATTGAATATCTACTTTTGTGTTTATTGTTAAACTTTAGTATTTTTACCTTGGAATTACTTTTCTCTAGAGGTGGTTTTGTAGCCATCTTTGATCTATCTTCTTTATCTTCTGCTTTTGGTTTTTCGATATCTTTTTCAACCTTTTTGAATTCTTTATTTGATTTTTCATCAAATTTTACATCTGTTTTCGATTTGTCAGTTAATTTATCTGCTTTATTAGGTTCTTTTGTACTGTTAAGTGATTTTAGAGTGGATTTTTCATTATTCACGTTATTTGATTTTGACGATTCATTTTTATCAGAATTTTTTTTGTCTACAATACTGACAGATTTTTCTTTAGCCTTGTCATCAATAGTTTTAACACTCTTTAGAATCGGCTTTTCTGGTAACTTTTCATTTATTTTATCATCAAGTTTTACTTGTTTATCTATAGTCCTTACGTTCGGCTTAATAAATTTCGGCTTATCGTCTGTGGATTTTGAAGCCTTGTCGGCAAGCTTAGCTGCAGATGGTTTTACTAATTTTTCTTCTGCATCTGTAGAAACCCCGTTTTCTGACTTTTCTCTTATTGTAGATTGTTTTTTCAAAACAGCTGAAAAGATGTCGGCTATTTTATAAAATTTTAAAAGACATAATTTTAAGATAAAATTGTTTGAGTTATTTCATTTTCTAATTCTGTTAATTATACTTATTAAATTTATTCTACCTAAATTATAGAATGAGAAATATAGTATTAATAAAAATTGGTAAAATTTTGGAAACACGTGTTTGTGCCCTCGTTTCAATGCATTTGATGGCATTTGCGTACGTAAATAAACATGGCCGCTGCCAAGATGGTGGATGGCCGACCTTCGCTATTTTAGCGTAGGTACATATTAGAACCCTTGTGAATATTATATTTTATTATAGCAAAAATATTAATAATTTTACAAGTATAGTAGTATAGTGGCAACCTCAGTTTTAGAATGCCGTTAAAAATATTCTCTTTTCTAGAAATAATAGCCTGTTAAAATAATAGCTAATAAATTAAAAGTATAATACAATAAACTAAATAAGTAATATAACATAAACAAATAACATAATAGACTATTAAGGAGCATCTATAGTTTTCAAATAAAATTTTCATGAAACAAACAAAATTCTTAAATAGCAGCAGAGAACAGAGTGGGTGCTTATAAATCATACAGAGTAACCCCAACAACTTCGTTTATTTTGTAAAATGTCTGTCCTTTCTAAAAATATCGCCTCGTTGGCGTCGACGGCTGAGAATATCACGACTTAAACACTTTGTATCGCGTCATAGTATGATTTTTTCGATTTAGCTTTACATTTCACAAATCATGACCATTTATTTATATACGAATATACACAATATACTGCCAAATGTATCGCTGCGTAATTACTTATTCATGAAGCTTGGAAATGTTATGCATAATATAGAACAGCTGAAATTTAAATTAATCAGCAATAATGACAATTTTACGAATTATTATAAAGGTGTCCCAAAATTAACGCAAGATTTGACTTTGCCGCCATTTGCTATTATATTCATTATTCATTCGCTATTAAAAGACTAAAATGGCATTTTCTATTTAATTCAAATCTTGCGTTAATTTTGGGACACCTATTTATGTAAAGACTACGAATGCTAAATGCATATATAGCTATATGCATATAGTTATTCAATCAACAAGTTTTATATAGCAGCCCATGGTCCTTACTCCTAAAGCTTTTGATATTTTGTATATAAAGAAACGTAACTTTATTAATATTATAGTATTTTTATTATAAGAATTAAAATTTTATTTTAAATACAACGAACAATGAAAAACTTTTAGAACACGTCTTTCAAAATATTAATTGTCATAATGTTTGTGTTATATAATTATTTTCGTACTGTGTAAATGACTTTGATCACAGCTGATTCTTGTCATAGATAGTGTTAATTGCTGGGAAATTTCCTTACGTTCATTTTTGATCTATATCAGTTTTTATTATACCAATGTTAGCAAGATTTGAAGTCATTATATAATGGGAAACGTTATAATTTTTGTGACAATGTACATTATGTATCTTTTCGATTTTTATTTTATTACTTAAAGATATTTTGTTGTAGCAGAAAACAGTATACCTATGTGAAATCATATGTGTCCATCTGTTTTGTCCTTCTGACTGTAAATAACCTATGTTTTTATGGATAAACTTGCTTTTACGTTACGTAGGGCTAGTAGAAAATTAGTCATTTTTATATTACAATATTATAAGGAATAATTTGTACCTGCTTAATATTTCGTCCGTATACAATATAGTAAACAAAAGGCACTACAATAATATTTAAAAGAACACAAACTCACAAAGAATTTTCACAAATCCAATTTACAATATTTCTACCCAAAATAAACACCACACATCACCTCTCCAACTCCAGACTAACAAACTTTTGCTCTCTAGAGCCATACTAAGATCCCGAGTCCCTGCCAAAGTTTCGGGGAGGTGTTGACGTCACGTTGTAGGCGAATTTATCAATCTATATAGAAATACTTAATAATATGTATCTTGCTGAGATATTAATTTTTCGTAAAAGGATAATGAAAATCTCGATAGTATCTCTTTATTTCAATTTGTAAGGAGGTACATTTTTGAATGTTATTGTATATTGAGGCCCCTCGTGGAGCCGAGGCATAAGCGTGCGACTGTAAAAATGACAGGTTGTAGGTTCGATTCCCACTTCAGGAAATTCTCAATCTCAAAAAGGATTCTCTCTGCTTACCCTGATACAGAAAAAAGCATAAAGCTATAAAATAAATGCAACAAAAGAAATGTTGCTCTTAATGGTAGCTTTTTCTATTGTACTGCTCTATGGCATTAAAACCAAAAAAAAAAAAATTAAGTATGCAAAATCGTACTAAACAAAGTATTTATATAATAATAAGTATAAAATATTTACAAATAATGATAAGAAAATATTCAGATAAACTGTAGTTAGTAAGAATAATCGTTTTAATAATGATTATTCTTAATAATGATTAACGTGATAATATGCGTGTTCGGATATTTGTTACTTAATAATTTTAAAGCGGCTGAAAAGTTATTCGGATCCGGACTCTTGAGGTGAAAATTTAATTGCAGATAATAAATATTTTGCTCAAATACTGGTAAAAAATAAACGTATTATTGTGAATTTAGCTTATGACAGCACGATTTTATTTAAAAACCATTTTTAAAACATTTTATTTATTTAATTAAAAAAAACCAATAATGTTATACAAAATTATATTGTACAAAGTTGTTACTGCGTTAATAGAGAGAAGATATTGATATATTGTTTATTATATCATCACGTGTTCACCATACATTTTCGGGTAAACAAAAATATGTTAGAGCTGTCCATTTTTCATTTCTGACTTCACCTTCACCGCCGCACCTTTTCAATTGACCAGATTGAATTAATGCCTTCATTAAAAATGTATAAAATTCCTGTAGCGTTGTTTGAGCTCCCAATAGCGCTCGATCTGATATTCAAACTACGTCCATAACCCATTTTATAGTTATGTAATAATTGATATAAGTGCAATTAAAAATATAGGCAAAAATAAATTAACAGACGCATCGTGGGCGATGAACGAAAACAGACATTAGTCACTAGTTGATAGAAATTAGTACGAAGTGCTTTGTCAACTTACTACGAGAAGATGCCAGCTGAATCAATTCTATTCTATAATTATTAGCTCTAAATATATATTATACAAAAATATATACAAGAAGTTTGTTAGTATAGCGTAATATAAGTAGTACGCACCTTTAGAGATAATAATAAGAAACAAAAATATTCTTAACAAATTAAAGTTTAAGGGCCACTGCGACGAAGTAGGATAAACAGACATGTCAGCTTAATCGCGAGTGGTTGTGAATTTGATTCTCGCTTGGGGGAATGATTATATTTATATTATTTTCATTTCCATGCTTTGGTAAGGCGAAGCGTGGAGTTGAGCTTCGCCATGAAAAGAGAAAAAACGGAATGTGTAGACACTAAATTTTCTAAACTTAAACACCCTGCTATGTGTGATGAAGAAGTTCATATAAAAAACTGCAGAAGAAAAAGATTATATAAAAGTAAAATTTTATTTTATTACCTACTGTATGGCAAGAAATTGCTTTATTCAAAACTCGCTGTCAAGGTACGTCACATTTTCCTTACGTATTTCTTTGATAGAGCTCAGGGGAATACCTGATATCGAGATTAAAGTTTTATTTGTTCGTAATGCAAAACAGTAAATAACATTTTTGCATTCGTCATGTTTATCAATTTGTTCATAGTTCAAGCGAAATGTAGGCTTGGACTTTCTTTTCAGTCGCTTTGCTTATCAAAGCGGACTAGTATTACAATCAGATAAACCTATTGAGACTGAATTTGACGTTGCAATTAAAAAAAAGACTTCCTAAATTATATTATATGTTGTTTAAGAAATATACATCATATTTTTATATAAAATTTTAATTTGATCTGCTCTTAATTCTCATCCTTCATATCGTAGTCGCTGTCGTAGCGCAGTGTCACAGCGACTGTCTGTACACGCGATCGACTATGGGTCCAATTTCCACTCGGGATAATAATTATATTGGCAGTTCACTGAAATTATTTTCATTTCCCAGTACTGGTAGGAGACAAAAAAGTGACGTTTAGTTCCACCACTTTACAGGGGGATCTTCACTCTTCTCCCTGGGGAGGAGGTGTGATGGCTTCAGGCTCTTAGGCCTATGGCCATGGGTATCTTCTCCGTCCATGAACATGGGCGGGTCATCGGGTTGACTCATAGGGCCTCTGTAGGGGTTCTATCTAAAATTTCGGTTCCAGTTTGGGAACCGAGGAAGGATGGTAGTCAAAAGGCGCCACTTTCGTGTGACGTAAGACACATGTATCGTGTGTCTTCTTTGCTTTTTTTTACATTTTTAACTGAGAATTAATGTATTATTAGGTTTTAAGTGAGAAGTAGTATGTTTAACATTTTTAGAAGACAAACAATTGAACATAGCTGGACTCGAACCCGCGTCTTTAGGAAATCATCTGAGCGCTCTGACTGCTATGCTTTACATATATAGAACTTAGAATAATTATTTCGTTTGTGAAGTCAACTGAATGCTCTACAGGACAAATACTTGTAGACTAGCTATTGGTCATACTGATTATTATAATTACAACTGAGGATAATTTCCTAGCATATATGAAGAAAGTTGATACTACGTTCGCGGTTTTTAGTGTATTTGAACATTGTCCCACTTCATTTTTTTTTAAAATCTTTCAATATATAATAGTTCACTAAGGAATAAATATAATATATTTTTTGGTAGGTGTTAATCCAGGGGTGGCATAAAAAATCACCCCCAAAAATTTAACTCGTTTTTTTACATTCAAATCTTTTCAAAAATTCTGAAAAAAATGTATTATATTAAGCTCATAAATATTAATGTTCAGTGTAAATTTCATAAAGATATGTTTAATAGGGACCGAGAAAATAAACTTTTTTGCTAGGGGTTGTAACCCCCACAACTCCCTTCCTGTAAGGGTAAGAGACACAAAATTAAATTTGTTGCTATTTTAGATAAAAAGCAATATAAAAATGGTAAAATCGATTCATTACATGCCAGTGCAGTTTTTCTTAGCTTATCCGGCTAGACCCTTCTTATCATATTAATTAATACACGCCATTGATACTTACTATGACGTTTACTAACTCTAGTGGAAAACATATTGAACTTATATATAAAATCTCGGTATGGAGTAACCTCTCCTGCTTTATGGGAGGATGTATGAATTTAAAGTCGAAATCTCTTAAATAGTACGATAGGATTAATTGCGATATAACTTACGTTTTAGAGTTTTTACAGTTGGCGTTACTGTTGTTGGAGTCTCGTCCACACTCTTGGCTGTACTTTCTACTGGCTTCAGTTTTTTCTGTGTCCACGGTGGAGGAGCATCCGCGTCTTTGTCTTTCACCCATGGTGGTCTAAACGTTTCACGTTTAGTAGAAGTATCTCTGCTTACGTTACCGATTGGCATTGTTGCTCTGAAATGTGTGTTTGTGTTATACTTATATATATTATTTTTGGCATAATTCCATATAATTAAATGCTTTTTTATTTTTACTCTGTAAACAAAACTATTTTGTTTCTCAAAAGCAATTTTAGGGTTTTCTTTTAATATCTGCAATTCATTAAGAGAATTTCAACGTCTATAAAAATATCAATATATAATGATAATATTTATACGACATATTAAGTTTTGTGTTTTACAATAATAAATTAAGCTAAGCCTTAAAATCATTGTAGTTATTACAGTCGAAATATTTTTTTTTATATAAAGATTTATTTGATATTTTTTTTTCCTTTGGAAAACATGTTTCTTTAGCGATAAATAGTTTATAGAGTGGTAAAGTAGTAAAAGCGGTTGTCCCTTTACTGTTTTAATATTTTAGACATTCCAAGATTAAATAAATGAATTATGACTTTAAAAGAAATGTAAAGAAAATTAAGAATCGCCATCCTAAAAATCAGGTAGTTTAAAATTGTTCTAATTTCTGTAATAAAATCAAAAGGTAAAAATGTTGTATTTTTCTTTCATTCATTATTTTATTTTTTTAGTTCACATACTCCCTAGTATTACTTTTTTCTATTAATTATAAATAAATTATATTTTTATCTTATATTTAAATCTACAATTGTGGCACATTTAAAACTACGTTTCAATTTAGGCCTTTTTTTTTTATTAAAAAAAAGTCACCAGAGATATCTATCTATCTTTATCGTGAGAACTAATGTAAAAGAACAAAAATGCATTCATCCGCTAACTAAAATAATCTTTCGTTATCTTACTAAGTGTAGGTGTGTGTGTGTAATGCAAAGCACAAAAGCGATACGCACTCAAAGGAAAACACTGAACACCGCACTAAATTATCAACTGATCATTATAACAATACAATTTTGGAGTCTTATTAAAGTTTCTTCAAAAAAGATATAAGAAAAAATTTAGGACGCGGCGTTGGTCGCGCGTGCTTACCGACTAGCGGAATTTCAGCAGAACACACTGGAACTTATAAATAGTAGAGTCGAGATGCTATGTAAATTATATATATACAATGTATAATTCGGGAGCTCTTTCAGTATAATGATATCATGTATACAAAGATTCTACCGCATACCGCCTGTTGTTCAAATGTTATAGAATTTGAATAAGTTAAAGTAACAAATATATAATAATCATTGTTCTTGGATATATATATATTTTATAATATATTGTATATTGTATGCCTTTTAGGTGATTTTCTACCAATATGATCTAAAGACGGTACATATTATAATATTATTTAAAGTGGAGAACGGAATATCTTATCACTAGATATATGCTCTTTCATGCCTGTATAAATAGAAACGATACGGTTATGTAGTACGTAAAGCTAAAAAAAGAAAGTTGTTTAGATATTTTATATTTAAGTGTTATATTACTAAAACAATAAAGTTCTATTTGAAATATAGATTGATGATTTTTTATCTTTAATTCTTTAACATTTTTTCTTAAGTTTAATGATGGCTTTTAAATATGATTTGATTACAATATTCCAATAAAGCTAATAATGTTAAGCTACGTGCAGTTAGAATAGCTAGCTTAAAAGATTTATGAGCACAAGTTCGCAAGTGAGCAAATGACGAGGATTAGAGATTAGAGATTTAGTATTATTGGTTCTGTCCAGAAATGCAAGGTCCTAGATTTGTTTGAATTTAATGGTTTATTTCATTGTAATGGTCATTAAGTAAATATTATTTTATCGATTCTTTTTTTATGAATGTATATTACCCAGATATAAAGGTAGGTACATACATATATTATTCATCATACAATGTATCTATTAACTGCGGAAACGTCGTTATCTGCAATTTATCGAGACGGCCGGTCGCGTTTTTAAATAAAACTCACCGACGTCAGAGCCTCTATTTTTAATGCTTTCCTGCCTTCTGTTTACGAGTAATAGACATAATTCATTATATAACGAACAACTTAATTCATCTTCTATAAAATATATTTTTTATCAAAACTGTTCTTCATCATCATATAGTCATATTGGCGCATTGCTCGGTATTGGGTTGAGATTCTAAGGAAAACCAACAAAATGAGATATCTATATATGTAAAAACTGACAATACAGCGAGTAGCGGCTGATCTATATATTTTTAGGTTTCTTTACTTACTTATTATTGCGTATATTCAATCGTATATCGTTGTAGGCGTACATCTACATGCCTAAAGTATCTACATTTTCGGAGTTATGTTATATAGGTACCTAGGCAAAAGATATAGCAACAACTACTTTCTGAGTGTATAATAGGTAAAATTCAAGATTTACTATTTTATTAGTAAGTCAACAATTCCAAAATTTATTGTAGAAAACTATTCTAATAGCTTTTTTAGCATTATAAATAAAAACAGAAATAGTTACAATAAATTATATACCCATATAATGGAAGTTTCTTCCCGGCAATAACATGGCGCCGTATTTCCGGTCTCGCCTTCATTTTATAAGGCCACTCCTTACCAAGCGCTACTGAAGTGTAACTAGACATCTTAAATTGCCAATCAATACACTGAAAGAGATAAATCGGGTAATTACTGATATAGATTCTTCGTTATGGCTCAGTAAAAAAATATCTGAGAAGAATTGTTGGTTAGGGATTACGAATGCAAATATTTTTTTTTTCTGTAAGTAATTATAATTATTATTTTAGGTTTCACAAGTGATTTTATGTATATTTGTGTAAATCCTTGATTAAAATTATAATTTTGGACTAATGAATATAATATTTCTTCTGCATCCACCTAGTTCACATAATAAAAGACGTTTTCTGTTAAATATAAAAACTGTTGGAATTATAATATATATTTAACCAGTAGGTAGATCTATACAATATTGGGTTCCACATACGACCATATTACAAAGTCGGTCAATCTGGAAGACAGCGAAAATAAGAATGATGTGTCACTTAATTGTCTATAAATCGCAGGAGGCGTGAGTACATGGTGAAACTGTTTACATCTTTTTAAGTAATTAAATATTAATGTGGACAGACCAGCATAAAATTTGATATATTTTTAATAACAGTGTATTAGAATAAATAAAAAATAATGCAATATATTAAATATAAATAAAATAAGCATTACACACATCCATGTGCTTATTGATTTGAGACCAGTCGTGGCGCAGAGATACTAACGTACGATTGTAAACGCAATTGGTTGTGAATTCGATTCCCACTCCAGGAAATTAAAAAAAATAATAATTAATATTTAATATTTTCATTTCCTCACTCTAGCAACAAGGCAAACGCAATACGCAATGCTCCAATTCGGTGGAAAATGGGGAAAGGAAATATTAAGAGAACGGAGTATCTTAACATTAGGTTCTCTGGTTCCTTCTGTCTACCATCTATGCATGCTATTATGCTATGTGAGAGATAAAACGTAAAGCTAAAAAAAAGAAAAAAAAAAGCTTATGTGTTAGCTTATTTATATATGAACTTAGGTATAAAGTGATTAACACGTATCTAAGGCAACGCGTATTTTACACGTTAACAATAAATTTTGAAAGGTAAAGGTAGGTCACATAGTTATTTTTACATATCTTTTATAATCATATTACAGGTATAATAGGTGAAGGTCTAAATATAAACCTAAAAATCACATGACACACAGTGAAGAAGAACAATTTATTATTTGACAATTATGACTACTATACCAGTTTATACATCATATTATTCACAGAAAAATAACACTATACAAAAATACAAGGTTTTTTTTTTTTTTATACCACGACGGTGGCAACAAGGCACACGGCCCACCTGATGGTAAGTGGTTACTGTGGCCTAGGGACGCTTGCAACACCAGGGGCATCACTTACGCGTTGCCGACCCTTCAAAAACCTATTTATTCCCCTTTTGAAGAACCCCATATTGTAGCCCTCTGGGAAAACCTCGGCAGGGAGATCATTCCACAATTGGAGAGTCCGCGGAAGAAAGTTCCTTTGAAATCGAACTGTTCGGTGAATACCCTCAAGTATGAACTCAGTTAATTATAAATTTGACCACGATGTCAAATGATTTTCTGGTTATTGTGAAAATGATGAATTAATTTAGATTTCCTTCGTATTATGATTCATTGCGGAAACTATATTTATAAAATAAAAAAAAGCAATTACATGACTATGAGACAAACATTTTGTATTAGCATAACTAAGCAGTACTTATATATGTAATTTTTATTTATTTTATTTTTTAACGCTGTATCCCGTATATAGTGGGGTGGGCAGAGGGAATCAGAGAACCTAGTGTTAAGACACTTCATTCTCTTTCAACATTTCCGTTCCCCACTTTCCGCCAATGAGGCATTGCGTGTTGAGTGGCGGAACTCAACGCCGTGCTTTGCTTTGTTACCAAACTCAAGAAATGAAAATACTAAATTTTACATTTCCTGGAGTGGGAATCGAACCCACAACCTGTCGCGTTTACAGTCGCACGCTTGTGCCTCTGCGCCAGAACAGGCGTGTAATTTTTATATTTATAGCTATTTATATGATCATTAATGATATTTTAACAAATAAGAAATTTCCAAAAAAAACATACATTTAAAAAAAACTATAATTGTTGTTTTTTTTTCATAGAACTTTGCCAAAGTCACGTTGAATGGAAAAGGCATAATGTAGATTGGTCAGTAAATTACAACTTCTAAAATAAACTGCTGATGACTCAATGTTGTTTTGATTTCAAATAAATGGTTTTATTTATATCTCATTATTCAATATCATTTAAATTAATTTGTTTTGATTCTGAATGAGAACTCATTATTTATTTTTTAATAATTCCACCGATTGAGGAAGGCGGAATTAAACACATTAATTATATTCATTTCACTACGCTACACTACGATAAGAAAAAAGGTGAAAAGGTACTGAATAGATATTATTAGTCATTTAGATTGAATTCTTTCACTAAATTGGTTTCCTTTTTAGATAATTTTTAAGAAATTTCTTGTTATCTATACTAACAGTAATCTTAAGTAATTATATATTTAATAATTATAATTGCAATGGAAATGATAGTATCTGATAAAATAATAGTCACAAAAATAAGGTTATACTCAAAGTCAAAACAAAACCCATCCAGGGTTATAATATATGTTTTTTTTAATGTAACAATACATTACAGTATACACAAATCACTACCAGTTTACAATATTTGTAATAAGCTAAAATATTTTAGGAAAAAGTTACACTCTCGTATATTTTGCAACTAATAATTTTATTTGAGATTTTTTTTATAGGAAACGTTTCTTCGAGTCAACTGATGGTATATGATCACCGCCGCCCACAACTCCGTGTAACACCAGAGGATTTTTTTGTGGGTATTTGAGATTACATAACTGTAAATCGTATTTTGATGTACAACGTTTTTTTTTTTTTTTTTTTTTTATGGATAACGGATGGCAAACGTTCAACGTAAAACAACGTAAAGCAGAAGGACCACCTGATGGTAAGTGGTTACCTTCGCCCATGAACATCTACACCACCAGAGATGTTGAAGATGCGTTGCCAACCTAGAGGATAGATACGGAAGGGGAGGATAATGTAGTAGTCCGCTATAGGAACCACCACATTTTTGGGAAAGAATGGGTGGGAAAGGGGAAAACCTGGCTTACATGCCATCGAACCGGAACACATCACAAGATATTTGGCGGTTCGTCTTTGACATGATAGTGGTCGCGAGCCAGACGGAGGACGAACCTCCTACCACCAAATCGTAGTTTAAAGTATGTTTGATTTATTACACGATTGATAACTATATAAGTGTATTGAAGCAACAGAAGGAGCTTCCATTCTGAAAATGATAAGAGATATCAATTTCAACTTAGCGGTAAAAGTGATTTCCCCTCGATTATGCACTCGAAAAGTCAGTGATTACACTATCACAAGTCATAGTAAGCTATCTTTCCCGAATCTTTGTGAAGAACCGATTGCTTATCTAATATTTTATAAAATTACCATATATGTATAAAAACAAGCAACTTATGACGCATTAGTTATAAGATTCTCCAAGTTAACACATTAATATTTTAAACTTTTCAATACTTGTGTTGTTGTCGGGTAACTATATTATTTATATTAAATATATTTTTAACGTTGGCGTTTTTGTGTGACATTAAAATAGTACCTTTATGTGAAAATGTTTAAGTGTAATATAGAATAAGACTGAGTTATATTATTATATGCCTACAACTAAATACCGAATAAACTATAATGTTTTATAAATAAATCATTTGCCGTCATTTCATATGATTTTTTTTTCTATTTGATACGTTTAGATGATTATATTTGTAAGGTCAGTCGTAAGAACCAGTTTAATGGAAAATTTTTGTTTCAAATCGAGTTGCGCTAAATATTTTAATAACGAAAGTTAATAATTTATATATATAAGCCTCTTTTATATTTAGAGATGGGAGTTACTCCAATTATACTACTACTAAGTGTTGCGGCCAGCGTTTTAAGCTTTCCACCTCCACGGATTGTCAGCAAAAGCGGTAAGCTATGATTTCATATTTAAGTAACGCAAATAATCTATGAACCAAAGAAGGAAATTAAGGAATCTTTTTCAATAAAACTTAAAATTAAATGATTAGGGTGGTTTTTATTTGACTGAATATGGTTGTTACGTTGATCATAGTAAATATATTCAAACTCTCTATGATTTATGTGATAGTAAGCCGTAACGGAAAATAATCAATTGAAATATAAATATCCAATACCTTCTGGGGTCCCCATCCTATGTTTATAGCTAATTATTATCTTATTATATTAATTGCCGGTATAATTCTGTCATTAATACACATTCTTATGTGCCAGTTCCAATTAAAAAATATTATATTGAATTCAATTTTACAGATAATGATTTTACATTAGTCTCGCGAGAAGAATGGGGAGCATCACCACCCACTGGACAATCGACGCTGAGTACGCCAGTGCCATATGTAGTCATCCATCACACATATATACCCAGAGCTTGTACAAACAAGATAGAATGCAGTCAAGCTATGCGATCGATGCAAAACACCCACCAGCAGGCAAATGGATGGGTTGATATAGGCTACAAGTAAGTAATTTATTTAGTATGCCTTTGTTTTATGTTAAATTGATTAAAAAACAAGTCTTAATCTAATCATAGATTCTTAAGGCTATCACAGTAAATACATATTATGTATGTATATAAAAATATAAATAATATTTTTGTTAGATTCTATCTATAATCGTCATCTGTCGAAATTCGAAGATCATATATGTATTGAATATGAATATATATATATGTGTCTGACTCAAAATTATTAATACAACAAACTCACGACATAATATGTTGGGCTACTTGGTAGTTATTAGGTATAATCTACATAAAATGAAATATTTTTCACTTCTATAGCTTTACATATTTATAATACTATGAAAAGGCTCTTTTCATGTATGTTCATGCAGTTAAAAAAACCATAGATAGGTGCAAGACGTTGTGCGCTGTGTTTTTATACGTTAAATAATCTATTTTTAGATTACCATCGTAAGTGCGATGAACGATAGCTTTTACAAAATTAACTGAGATAATAATTTTATTGATAATGTTATAAAGTTGATCAGGGTTAGATAAACAAGCACATACAAATAATACACAAGCAGTGTTTGATTAATTACTTTGTTAGAAAAAAAAACAAATTAGCTTAACAAAAAACTAAAAGAAACGCGCTTAAAATTATTTTCTCGTTACTGTCATGGTCGTCCTGGCAAGGTCGTCAGGTTTATATTATGAAAATATTATAGTCGTCAGTTCTGGTCGCAGGCGCAAATTAATTAGATATAACTTTGCACCTGATTGATTAAAAATTGATAGATGCAGGTGAAACTGTTAGTTATGATTATGACATTTGAAAAATCTTTGTACTTATATAAAAATATTGCTTTATTGGAATTAAAGAATCATTTCCCATTTCCAAAATCAACTGTCAAACAATGGCGTTTATTATAACAATATAATAATATTTACATATATTTTGTCAGCTTAATTAGATATATATAAAGGATAAATTTTAAAAAATTAAAAAAATATATCTTTTGTGTACAGCTTTGCAATAGGCAGTGATGGAGATGCATACGAAGGACGAGGCTGGGAATACGTTGGTGCTCATGCTTACGGATTTAATAGAAACAGTATCGGCATCGTGCTCATTGGTGATTGGGTTTGTAAGTTATAATTTTTACATCTTTATGAGATATTATCTATCTATATTTCGGTATATATTTTTATGATCATTTCTAATATTCAAGGTTTAAAACTAAGGGTACAATAGAAAAGGTACTTTATGTAACTTCCAAATTTAATTAATTTATTTATTATATTTTGCAACAACGTAGAAAAATATGATAAGTATCCACAATTTTTTCAAACATTTATATTGTACATTTAAAAAATATATAATACATTGCCACGTTTAACGTTATGTTATTATTTTCCCATTAGAATTCTGAATAGTTCAAAGTCAAAGTAGTTCAAAGAAACATGCAGAGGGGAAAAACCTTTAGTTAGTAGTTTGTTAAATGGCCACTGTTTATAGTCTAATATTACGCCACATTTTTCGAAAATAACTGAAGTCTGTGAATTGGTTAACGCATGCATTTCGTATCTACGATTTTCTTTACACTATATAGGTACACAAACATGCGAGTCGGAACAATATGTCACAAAATTATAATTTTTAGTTTAGTGAATGTTTAAGTAGTTCCAAAAACGCAGTGATCCTAGCGAAGTATCCTAGTAACAGTGCAATAATTTTTTTCAGCAATGCCACGTACATTTTTCAAAGTATACATTTTTAGTAGTGGGTGGCCGCGTAAGCTAACCTACTTAGTTTCTTTTAAAGTTCTAGACTTTACATAGATTTTACATTTTAAATAAAAAAATTCTTACTTCATTAGAAAGTACTCATCACGTTGAACAACTTTTCATAAGACTAAAGTATCTAAGATTTAGCTGAACTTCCACATTAAGTGATCTAGACGTGTGCTTTTTTGTGTCAATAGAAAATGGTCATATTGACCAACCTTTTCTAAGTCGTTACATTGTTATCTCTATAGATTCAACGGGCAGGCAGGGCTTCATATCAGATATTCAGTCCTTCAAAATAAATTATAGCTTATATGTTGACCAGAATCAATAACTATATTTATGACAAAGAAATTATAATAAAATCCACCAAGTATTTTTTACGTGAAAGACAAACAACAGACAGACGTACACAGGCAGATAGACCATATTTAAAAAATGTGGATTTTTAGTTTCTGTTACTTATATAAAGACACCTAGAACTATTTTTAGTTTATTTCCAACTTACTGAATTGAGTTTTATACTATGTATAAAAATGTTTTCTATAAGTTGTATATTAAAAAACAACAGTAAAAAAAATTGTCACTTGCACATACTTTGGCCTTTTTTTCAGTCTTTACCTTAAGTAAAAAAAAACGTATATAAGCTATAATGATATGTGTTTTTAACTTTCCAGCGGTTGTACCACCAGCTGCCCAACTGGAGACGACTAAAAAGCTGATTGCAAGAGGTGTAGAACTTGGCTACATTAGTCCAGAGTACAAATTAATTGGACATCGTCAAGTAGTCGCTACCGAGTGCCCCGGAAACGCATTATATAATGAAATATCTAAATGGGACAGATTTACTCAAGAAGTGTAAATTGATCATACAAAATCATAGCAAAGGCAAATTCTCAATCACCTATATATAGGATTATATTTATTAGCTAACAAATTGTAACTAGTAGTAACTTTCAACAGTTCTTTGTATATAGTACCTATAGTACAGTACCTATAGTACCTTTAGTACAGTAAATTCATATAAGAACATATGAGAAAGTTATCTATTAGTATTAAAGATGTACCTCACATATTTAAAATTTGAAGATCTACCTCTTAGGAAAGTAATATTTTAGGTTTATGTACAACATTAAGAAAACATCTATTGAGCCAATGTTAACATATGCAAATTCTAAAGTATTTTTTAATTAAATTCCATATTTAATAAATAAATCAATTGTTTTTATTCCGATTTCTCTTAGATATAACATTAAACAGAAAAAAATATTTATGTTGACAAAATGTAGACGATAATAATTTCTGTTTAACTCTGTGTATCATTTTATTTTATCAGTGATATTATTAATACTTTTATTACTTAATTCTAATGAATTCTTCTCTTTAATTTTTACTTATGGTAACACAAGTCATTTCACAATTGTCACGTTGTATGGATTTTTAAAGAAGATTGACTGCTAAATTGAGATTAATTAATACAATAATAGATTGCATGTTGAAAAGAGATGCAATAACAATTTAGCAACCTTCACCTATAACAAAACAATTAATGTTTACGATGTATACACAAGAATATAATGATTAGTAATAAATATTATTTCACAAAAGTGTTTATTAATGGTATATAATATCTTATTATATTTATTATGTTCAAGTAAAAATTATATAAAGGACTAAATACAAAAACAAACACTGAAAATTACATTACCTGAGTAAGGTAATATATAATGGATTAATTAAATGGCATTAAAAGTATATGGAGAGTGGGTCCTAACCCTGTTCTTGATCAAATATACAGGCGTACATTCATGCCAAAAGAGCAAGCGAGATTGTGGTTATAATCCATGCAATATGTCTTTAAGAATAAATTCTGAAGTTACATACATACATACATAGCTTCACGCTGTATCCTATATATGCTGTATTGCTATATGCATATAGCAGGGTAGGCAGTGGGAACCTAGTGTTAAGACACTCCGTTCCCCACTTTCCGCCGAATTGAGGTATTGCGTGCTGAGTGGCGGAACTCAACGCCGCGCTTTGCCTTGTCACCAAACCCAGGAAATGAAAAATTACATTTCCTGGAGAGGGAATCGAACCCACAACCTGTTGCGTTTACAGTCGCACGCTTGTACCTCTGCGCCACGACAAGCGAATTCTGAAGTTACTTTACGATATTGGTTTGGACAGAAGCCTAGTACTTTTCTTGAAGAAGTTTTGTTAAATTCCAGTAAATACTTATATAGTATAGTATAGTAAAGTGATAGGATTTGTCCAGGAGAGTTAATGCAAAAGCTAACAGATCCTTTTTTTTCGTGAGGAAATCCGTTACACGTCCGATAGGGGAATCGAAAGGGTTATATGGAATCGGGATTTTCATCGGTAAAAGGAGACCGTCCAAATATCCATTTAAACTTCACGGAGTTCCCCTCGGCTGCCACTAGCCGAGACGTCGGGAACGCCCCAGTCTTCTGTAAACCTCGGCGGCAAGAATATCAAGCATATTAAAAATTTGGGCCGTAATAAAAAAATATACGTAATCTGCCAGAGTAGATATCTAATTTAGCGCCACAGCCTGCGGATTTATTCCCACAAACTTCAGAATAACCTGGGATCCACACAAATAAAGAACTTTTTACTGAATTCAATTAAAACGATTGAAGATCTTTAATTATTATGAAAAGGTTTATCTTTAACACTATTAAGTTGCTTAATGAGTCAGTAACGATAATTATCTTCTAAAATCATGGGAGGATATAACTCGTGAAAGACAGATTGCTTGACAAGACAACAAATAGAATTAAAGATTTTTTTTTACCAGTGGAAATCGAACCCACAACTTGCCGCGTTTACAGTCGCACGCTTGTGCCTCTGCGCGACGACGAGTTAAAAACTACAATATTTTTATTTGATTTTATGTTTCTCTCATAAGATCTAAAAATAGCAATATATTATATCGTATTTTTATTTTTAATACAATTAAATAAATTTTTCTCTTCTATCTTGGTACTCTAAGTTATGACTTACTTTTCTCATAGCATTAGTTGAAGTATAAGTTTTAAATAATTAAAAAAAAGTATAAATACTCAATACAGTAATAATAATAAAATAGCTCTAAAAAAGTACAAAAGCTACCTAAAATTACTCTTTTATTGTTGTTAAAAAAATAAAAAAGAAAATATTATTGACATATGTTATGCTTTAATGTATTAACCCTGTCGTGGCGCAGAGGCACAAGCGTGCGACTGAAAACGCGACAGGTTGTGGGTTCGATTCCCACTCCAGGAAATGTAAAATTTAGTATTTTCATTTCTTGGGTTTGGTAACAAGGCAAAGCGCGGCGTTGAGTTCCGCTACTCAACACGCAATGCCTCAATTTGGCGTAAAGTGGGGAACGGAAATGTTGAAAGAGAATGGAGTGTCTTAACACTAGATTCTCTGGTTCCCTCTGCCTACCCCGCTATATGCGGGATACAGCATGAAGTTAGAAAAAAAAATATTAACTAGCCGAAACTTCAGGATATACAGGAGTAATTTCAAGTTACTAATAAAATTTATATTATCTAGGTTCAATCGTCTTACATACGAAATAAATAAAAAAGGAACATAAATTAGTACAAAATAGCGTTTTATTTTTCATTACAACCAGATCAGGCATTCCCCTACGAGGGATATTAATTGGAAAAACTGTCATCACAATAGGCAATATTAGTGATATATCAAACTGTTTACTACAAAAGTATTTATGCTACAATAATGTCAACATGTGCTAGATAAAAAGATAACAATGACTCACAAAATAATTGACGTCAATTGCCCAGTATTTTAAGATTAAATTGTTAGTTTAGTTAAAATAGATAAAATACGTCCGCTGTACAAATAACATATTTAAGTTTATGGAAACATAGAAACAGTGAGATCGGACATATTTAGATAACTATTATGTATTGACTAATATGTTTTGACTATTGTAAAATATGTAATAAAGGTTAAGGCTTAAGGGTAATAAAACTGAGGATGATATACACATTATTTTGATACGTAAAGGAAAATCCTTGGATCCCTTTTTATACCCTTAAATCGATGCAGATAGAGTATGGAAATTAGTATATGTATGAAAATTAGCGTGAAATATAATTATAATACATGGAGAAGAAAAACAACAATGAACCAATATTTTTTAATAATAATATGCCAGAAATACATTAGATTAATAAACTAAATTTTATTATATATTATTACTACCATACATTTGACCAACACTATTGTATAAAGTGACCTATTGACACCAGTGGCCTAGCTCTAGTGGTTAGTTGGTGCAGTGCACCAAGGCGCAGAAGCTCAAGGAGTTCTTCATCTTTGAACAGAGAGGAGTGTAAGAAAAATCAGAAAAAAAAATCTCACAAGATTATTTTTTAACTTGGATTTAGCCTACTTGGTATAAGTTCGACTCATTGTATTCTATCATTATTCATATGTATTTGAAAGCCGATATAAGTTTAAGCCGCGCGGAAAGAGGAATTGAGTGCCCGATTTTTTCCCTATGACTCACTGATTTACACGTCACGTTTAAATATACAATTTTAATGTTAATTAAAATCCATAAGAGATATGTTATAATTGAGTATTATATCTCAGAAAATGAAAATATGATTTCAGATTTAAAATAGTTTCAGATTGGCAATTTGGGGATAGCAAATTTAAAATAAAAAAAGTAATCATGGTACTATAAAAATGTTACATGCA
>JAKGSA010000587.1:42311-63843 GCA_033558755.1 Philaethria dido
GTGTCATCTTTCAGGCTTTTCGATATTTTATCAACACATATTAAGTATTCCTTATTTGAAATCAATGTTGTATTATTATTATTTTCATAAAATGATAATATAAGAGATATTAATATTGAACTTTTAAAAAGTAGAAACTATTTCAGAGGTCATGTATAAAAAATAGTGCTCTGTTCTACCTGCCTACTACGATAACGCATGTGCCTAAATAACTATCGAAGCTAAAGTTCCTACTATACAATATAAATTGAGATTGTAGTTAACTTCATTAAACTGATAAATATTCAATTGTAATAGATAGCTATAAGCTCTTATGACCATATAAAGTTAATTTATGTATCTCATACTCTTAGAAAATATCTATAAAGTATATTTAGTATATTACAAAATTAATTAATTAATTTTGTGATAAAAATATATTGTATAGACAAAAACACGTGTGGTTCCATGCATAGGTATATTGTATATATCATGGGAAAGTACCGTGCTTGCGAAATGGTCATATAAAGGATGGATATATAACGCTTAACGTAAAGACTGTTCAATAAGGAACAAGTGTTCTCGTTTTGTTTATGTAAAATACTTTTGTTTACAATGTACGCCTCAAGTATATACACGTGTATAGCGCTGTTAGTTGTAAATATATATATTACACATGGCCACCCACTGAACAGTAAGTAAGCTATTATTTTTCTTGTTATTAATTCATTGGAACAAATATTTTGTATATTGTTTACATAAATTTCATTTGCGTTACAGTATTTGTAAACATAACAGATTTTTATGATATATTTAGTAAAATGGTTTAAATATATCAATAAAAATATTATGGTTTCAATATATATTTTATCATCTTTTTTAAACTTTATTGCTAATTAAAAGTGAGCACAATTAATTAAAATACATGTATTTTTAGCAGATAGCAGTAAATCCTACGTATTTTATACAAGAAAAGACTGGGGGGCTGCTCCGGCAACAGACGTTACGCCTATAAAGGTACCGGTTCCATATGTGATAATTCACCATACATACATACCAGGTCCATGTAATACCACGGCAGAATGTAAAAATACTATGAAGTCCATGCAGAACTATCATATCAGCTTGGATTGGGGAGACATAGGATACCAGTAAGTTTTCCTTCAATTTGTTGGAGTAGATTGTTAGATAACATCTGTTAAAAAATATGGAGGAGGATTTCTATGGTATATTTTTTGAAATATGATTTTTTGAATATGATTTTTTCGATATATACTTTATTTTCTAAGCAAAGAGCGTGTAAACAAATAGTCAAGGGCAACCAACTTGACGAAACAAATGCTACATTTTAGTTTGTATTTTATATTACATTATAAAAACTATATGAGTGTAATATTTTTAAATTACTATAAAGCAATTTCTTTTTAATTCAAAATTACGTATAAAATATTTGAGTATTTTTAAAAACATGATAGGTTACAGTAAGAATAAAAAAACTCAGTAAAGTATATTATATACCTAAGTGCTACTTCAAATGTGACAAATAGTATTCATAGCAGTTTTTTAAAAACTAATATCAAGTCTCGGTTTTAAAACAACGAATTAATTAAAATTCTCATTGTTACAATTATTTTATTTTATAATGTTAGAATTCGCTAATAACTAAAACGTGAATGAAATCACAATAAAGTTGAATAAGTCAGAATAAAGTTATTTACCAGAGTATTAAATAAAATTAAACTACATTCATATTAATTTTTATAGTTTCTGTGTGGGAAGTGAAGGCGGAGTTTACGAAGGAAGAGGCTGGCACGCAGTCGGTATTCACGCCGGACCTGCGAATAGAGTCAGTATCGGAATATGCCTCATTGGAGATTGGAGGGGTAACACATTCAATATTTTCTATTATACGCAATTATATTATGTAATCAAGTAATGTTATATTATACAATATATTTATTTAGAAAATATGATCTTAAATTCATATACAATGCTTGTAATATTTTTAATGTATTTATAGTTTATAATTTTGCTATTTACAGTTGAAGAGCCACCGCATAAGATGCTACATGCAACTAAAGCTCTTATTGCTGATGGAGTACGTATTGGCGTCCTTAGTCCTGATTACAAATTAAAGGGACACAGTCAGATTATGGCCACAGAATGTCCTGGTACTGCACTGCTGAATATTATCTCTAAATGGGATCACTTTTCAGAAGGCCAAGGACTTGCAAAAGCATAAATAAACATGATAGTATTAGCATAGGTGTTGTAAATAAATCTTTTATTTAATAATAATTTATTTTATGATAATAAATAGTTATTCAAAAAGTATAATTTTATTAAAAATCCACTTAATATGTTATTTCATAGAAGAATTTTCAAGGCTTAAATTATTACAAAGTAACAATATCGATACCGTCATTTCGTGCCATGCGTTAGATTAATGTTAGGACTTAATAAGGCCTTGCACTGACTTAGAGTATCACACAGCCAATATGTAAGGGCACCCTTGTTCGATAAGGTTTAAGGTATCCCATATAGAATAATTAATTAAAAGCATAAAAAATCAAATTTCTTTATGGATAACCGCTGCTTTAAAGACCGTAGGAATGAAAACGTAAATAACATAAATTATAACCAGTATAAATAAATATTCTATTCATTTCACGCAAAAGAAATACCTATATTGCTTCATTGTGTGAGTTACATTATCGACTAATATCGCCTGCATTCCTTCCAAGCATAAGGTATGCAATTATTTAAATAAATCACATTTACTAATTTTTAAAATAACTAATCTTTACATTTCGTATAAGCTAATTACAATATTATTTCTGTTTTCGTAACATTCAAAGAAAGTTAATTTTTCAACGAAATAAACAAGTAGATATATGAAAAAAAAGATACTTTGATATATTTACTTTTTTATTTACGCTAGATATACAATATATATTATATTAAAAACATTTAGTATTCATACATTCTATAAGTAGTCAATGGCTTATTTAAAATTCTAATTTGACTGTCATTGTAACATGACGTAAAAGAAATACATTAAATGTATATGAAAAGGTTAAACAAATTACTAAAATCACTTAACTTTCTGGCTTAGGTGTAATCACAACCAACAAAGCGAATTGAATGGAAAAATTTTTAAAGCCTCCATCACTTTACTTATAATATTTATTGAAAAAATATTTTCCTAGTACTCTTTATATCAATTCAATATTTGCCACACTTGGCCCAAAATTATATATTATTACAACGTTATTTAAAATACCTTATTCTCTAGATATAGATCCCATATTATCCTCTGGCTAGTCATAAACTATATATAAATCCATTTACATCATTAGGGGTAGTGTAAATCGGTAGGTAAATATTTCTCAAAAATGACTTAAACAAGTAACCTACGAATAAATAGATACCTACATATATAGACTATAGGCCCAGCGGACGCATTTCCGGCCTCTCGACGGGCGCCAGTACAGGTTCGGGTGGAGCAGGGGACGAGGACGAGGACGAGGGGACCTTGCAAGTAGCTATACCCCCTCTCAAGTACCCACGTAGTGCTTGCACTTCGCAGGGAAGTATGTTAGTATCCATATAATAATAATATACTTTATTGTACACCAATATTACAGAGAACAAAACGAAACATAAGTAAAAAATAAATAAATGTACAGCAGGCGGCCTTATCGCTGTAAGCGATCTCTGCCAGGCAACCTTAAGGTGTAGGAGTAGTGAAATCGGTAGGCGGTGTACTCGCTTTACATACACATACATAAAAACATTGAATATATTTATACGAAATGAAATTATGAACTAAAATATATTAGGTATATATACAATTATACAGATGTTACAGAAAAAAAAAGGAATTGAAGGTAAATTAAGTAAAAAGAGAGAGAAAAAAATTGTATACATTAATTAAATGGGCTAAGTAATGTGCTTTCAGCAGAGACTTACAACTAAAACTTAAGAGTCTAAGTATAATTGTGCTAAGGCACATCTGATGGAATGGAGGAAATTACAAAGCTGGGCAGCTTTAACAGTAAAGGAGTTAGTGGAGAAGGAAGTGGAATGAGAAGGGATTTTGAGGACAGGATTGTCATCGGATCGGAGAGAACGGGCGTGTGAATTATAAAGAAACTCAAACCGTTCTTTTAGGTTAAAAGGAGTTGTAGGGTTAAAAAGTACACTATACAGTAGATATAAGATAGGCGTATTCCTGCGAAGTTTAATAGGAAGCCACTTGAGTTTCTTGCGGACTTCCGAGATGTGGTCGTATTTGCAGAGACCAAATACAAACCGTATACAAAGATTTTGGAGTCGCTCAAGTCTATTCCAATGCTTATCTCTAATATCGAGATAGCAAACATCAGTATAATCAAAAATAGGTATTAAAAGCGAGTTTGCGAGCACAATTTTGGTAGATATAGGGAGTAAGTTTTGCAGTCTACGAAGAGAAGCAACTGCTCTAAAAAGTTTTCGGCTTAACTCGTTAATTGTGGCTCCTATGGAAAATGTTATATAATTGAATTAGTTTAAAAAAGAAAAAAGATATCAGATTTTTGTAATGAAAATATTGTAATTATCATCAGATGTGAACACGTGTGCAAAGATTCTTTAACATAGATTGACTAGTTATATAAGCATAGTTCTAATAAAATTTTGTTTTGTGTTCGTATAGACCTATCTATTTTACTAATTAAACTAACTAACTATCTATTTTACTAATTAAACTAACTAACTATCTATTTTACTTTCTTCCTTTTTTTTCTAATGAATTAAATATTATTGACATCACAGCATTCAGAGCATAGAAAACTAGGGAAGAGGGTACTCTATCCCTGAGAAATTACAAGCACTAGGTGGCAACTTGTGAAAATGTCGTCGGCCGCAAGGCCATCCCTTACGGTTCGGTCGGTTTGCGACCGTCGAACGGACTGTGGACTTTTCCATATATATTATAATATAATTTTACGTATATTTTAATGTTTCACACTTAAATGTCTTTAACAGTGACACTAATGACGATTTAAATATATGTTTATAACAAATGACGATTGTGATAAAATGTATACCTACAAATGAAAGATCTAAGTACAACGGAAGATTTTTTTATGCATTATGCAATTGTATTATACGAAGACAAATTTTTGTTCAAAAAAATGATAAAAATGTTGATTAAATAGTAAATATCAATAACTTAAAAAATAAAAAAGTAGCTCCGTGTTTTTTCTCGCTATGCGGGGGTAGGCATAGAGAAACTAGTGTCAAGTGTCAGCAATGTACCTTCCACTTTCACCCCGAATTTGAGACAATACAATGGACGTGAGTGCCAGTATTCAACATTTTGTTCGGAGTTATCAGAATAGGAATGGAAAAAATAATAATTCTTCCGAGTGAAGACCAAACACATAACCATCGCGATTAATGTCAAACGCTATACCGTAACGACGACCTCACATTATTTAGTATCACTTTAATTCGACTATTTCATTTGTCGACGAAAAAGTTAAGAATTGAGTTTTAAAATACTATATGTGAGATATATCTTATATTATAATCGTAACATTTTAAAAAACAATAGAGTTTTTATATGAATAGCGCTAGGAAAGAAGCTATTATTAAAATAAACAATATTTGGAAATGAATAACTTCAACTTTACAATTTGGCTTGTATCTTATCAGTCACTGTCAAATCAATTTATCTTAAAATCAATTCTAATGGTTGGTATACAATTTTCACGTTTTTTTTATCCGTGAGGCGGCGGGGATTAACCTCCGCAGCAGATGACTATATACACCTATAAAACTTATTCTGTATAATATTATCGCTATTGCCAAAGTATAAGCCGGCTGTGTTAAATATACACGAAATCTTGTTTGTTTTGTTTATGTGTTATATGAAGTTGTTGCTCCGTTTGTTCACAAGTGTATTCTTCGATCCTTCTAGGTATGTATTATAGATAGGAATAGTTTGGAAATATTAAAGAAACGTAGCGAAATATAAATACTCTCAAATACAATGATTAAAACCTTCTTTAGATATATGAAAAATTTAAATATATTTTGGAAAATATTACCTTCATTATGATATATAATTATAAGGTTATTTTTATTGTGCAGAATTTTTCTTAACTTATATATGTATTGAATAGTAGTATTAATATAAATATTTTCATAATGATCTTGAAACCAAAACAATCGTATTCACAAAGTCTATCTATTACATACATGCATATTAATATTTTTCGCCGCCACCGGGTCATTTTTTAATACTTATTATAGTATATGCCGTTATGCGTGGCGACTGACAAAATCAATTTATAATTTTAAAATCATTAGGGTGAATAGGGGGGGAATAGTACAGAAAAATCACATATTAACTAGATATTTAATTTTATGTTTTGTATTAGCGGGGGCTGGCAAGCGAAACCAGATGCCTAGCTTCTTATACTGTCATTAGATTTTTTCTTACATGACCGATTATTACGTGAGTATAAATTAACTAAGTTAATTTATATGTATGCGTTCTTTCTATGAGCTCAATGTTGGAATGTAGTCTAATTATAAAACAATAAAAAAACCAAGCCGATAATTTAAAATACTTAATACACTTTTTTCATAATTAAAATACTCATTTAATAACAGCGAAATGTCATTCTACTGTCTATTTAAAAAAAAAAAATATTTGAACACAGAGTCAATCACAGTAAAGATTAGGAAGTCCGCGACGAATAATTTCACGGTGAAATGTTTTATAAAAGGCAATTGTAATGAGATTTGGTTCTTTGCAGTCCTTCAACAAGTGTTCTCACAAGATACGATTCAATTAGTTTATATAAAATATTTGCGCTTTATTAAATGGATCATACAATAGTTATTAATTATATAAGTATAATATTTTATAGATATTAAAAAAATCCGAACATTAATAGCTACTACATATTGTGGCTAGACGTAGAGGCCTATTGGCTATATTTGCCATTAGGGCTATATCTGTTAGTATTTCAAAGTTCAAAATATCAATGATTGATCATACAGGCATTATCTGTGTGAATAATCATTCATATTTTGAAAACTATTAGTATCATGTACGTATATAGTGTATAACAATACAATACAATAGAATACACTATACATACATAAGAAGTGCAAATGAATCTAAATTGCGACCGACAAAGATAAACAAATAAATACGTCACAATTTATAGATAAAACAATATTATTGTGAAGATAAGCGTATATAACAAAACATCTGAAAATTTATGAAACGTGCGCTACAAATAAACTCAGAAATATTTAGTCCATGATGGTGATAATTTTGCAGATATTCATGCCAGTGAGGATAAGAGTCATATTTGTTGTAATGGTGTTTTTGACGACTGGTGCGGTACTTCTTCAAGCTATGGCTGCTGTGATAGGAGCGCCTAGTTTAACATGCCGTAAGTTGCAGTAGAATTTATATTCAATGTATTGAACTTTATATATTTTTTTACTACTGGCTTATATTTTAAAGATATTTCGATTGGACACATTTTGCCTACAAATGTCTACATTAATATATTGCATGTTCAGCAATGTTCTGACAACCTTGACGAGCTTCTAACTCTTTGAATATCGCAATCACAAGTAGTAATTATGTCCGGTATGATAAATGAAAATAAAAAACTCAATATTAAATTTATTTTCAGGAGGACTAGTCGGGAATGAAGTGCCAACATATAATTTTCCTTACATGCGTCGCTCCCAATGGCATGCACGTATACCGAAGTATAGAGAACCTTTGAGTGTTCCTGTGCCCTACGTCGTCATACACCACTCGTATTTGCCTTCAGCATGCTACGATACTATTCATTGCCAACAAGCTATGCGAAGTATGCAGAATTTCCACATGGATGAAAGAAATTGGGCAGATATTGGATATAAGTCAGTTAACAATGTTTTAAGGGTATTCTTTTCAAATATTATATGAATAAAAACTACTAATCAACATATATTTTTTTAATATATAGCTTTGGTGTGGGTGGAGACGGCATAGCTTACGAAGGAAGAGGTTGGGAAGTACTGGGCGCCCACTCACTACACTTCAACACTTATAGTATCGGCATCTGCCTTATTGGAGACTGGATAAGTAAGTTATTTTTTAAACTTAAAATCAGTATCTGATTTAACTTACTTTTTATAATCTTAACTAACTTTTCATTATAAAATATATAAGAAAACGCGTGTATTATATATAAGTAATACCCACTAGCGTCGGATTTTTGAGCCTGTGAAATCTAAAAAATGTATTCTATATTCCAATGAAAATCTACTTGTAGTAGAGAAAATAGACCTAATAGAATCGAAGTACTGATTTCGCGTTGCCTTAGCACGGATATGCCATTTAATAGGGACATCAAACCATTGGTAGTGGTCATATTTAATAAAATAAATATTAATTTATAACTGTACTCCCTCATATTAATTTAATACATACATACAAAGCTTCACGCTGTATCCCGCATATAGCAGGGTAGGCAGAGGGAACCTAGTGCTAAGATACTCCGTTCCCCACTTTCCGCCGAATCGAGGCATGACGTGCTGAGTGGCAGAACTCAACGCCGCGCTTTGTCTTGTTACCAAACCCAGGAAATGAAAAATTCCATTAACTGGAGTGGGAATCGAACCCACAACCTGTCGGGTTTACAGTCGCACGCTTGTGCCTCTGCGCCACGACAGGCGTTACGTTTTTTTGTAAAAAGATGTACAAAGTTATTCCTTCACGTATTAACATATAGATTAATGATGATTATTATATATTTTGGGTTATATGTAATTATAGTTTCTTTTTGCATTTTATTTAGGTTCAGTACCGCCGTTACAACAAATAAAAACTACGCAAGCTTTAATCGCCACTGGAGTTGATATGGGTTACATAAAAAAGGACTATAAGCTTGTAGGTCACAGGCAAGTGAGGGACACAGAATGTCCTGGCGATGCTTTGTACAACGAAATTCAGACTTGGCCCCATTATACAACCTTCCCATCTTCCTATTTAGATCTAAACAAGACTTTAGAACTTTTAAAAGCTGGAAAAGCTTAGAATATATGAATTCACCGTTATAAGTTAGGACGTAAAATTTCATACCTTCAAAGACATAATATTATAAATATTGTTACAATACTGATTTATACGAATAAATCAGTATAATATTGTTTTAGCTGTACTAACTTCTTCATCAACTGTTTCAGATCTCTGATTGTTACATATCATCGAAAAATTCACATCATTCTAAACAATTCTGTTAAGACGGCTTTTGTTAAACCCTTGTAGTTGTTCATTGGTCCATTACGGTTCTATAATACACGTTCCACTTTTTAAAATTAATTATAGCCTAAGTCTCGCCGAGGCCTGATAGCTATATAACGAAGAAGTTTTATGCAAATCTGTGCAGTAGATTAAAGATGTGCCAACAGACAAAAGATAAACACGGAGACAAAAGTTTAAAAAAAATACAGATTCTATGACTGGTTTTACATCACCAAAAAACGGATTTTCATAAATAAGAATCATCAGTGAAGATATACATTTAGTACTTTTTATTATTGTATAGATTAATATAAAATCAAGCCAATACTCGTTAATTATATCGTTACTAATTAAGATTTGATTAAATTTATAACTTTTAAGTACAAATATAATCTGTTATACATATAAAGTTCCTTTCTTACTTTAATTAGAACATAAGATTGTACAATCGAATATAAGATATCAACATCGATGTTCCTTTTCTATATAATATCTACATATAGGTTTTGAACTTCGAATTCATTTTAAAAGACTGAATTTGAAATTTAAGACATAGACTAATAAATTATGATTTAATAATAAAAATATAGTGTGCATTGTTACCAAATTGTTTATGATAAATAAAAATATATCTCAGTACAAATAGTTTCTTATTTGTTTTGTATGATCTACTTGATAATATAAATAAAATATTTCCTACCTAGAAAATAAGCTAACAATAGTTCTTTTTGGTGAATAGCAGTAAATGTATTTATGATTACGTTGCATAACCACATTTACCACACTTACATGTGGTAAATGATCACCATTTTTATTTTTAATTAAAAAAGTAAATACTTTACAATATGATGGTTAAAATAATATCGCAAGCATGTAGAAGCTACAGCCAATTTTCTGACCATTGCTTAACCCGGAATTTGAATCCAGAATAATCATAATGATAAATATGTTATTCTCTTAACGAGTGTTAACTAAACAATTCGTACTAACTAAACTAGCACAAGCACAAGTAAATAGACATTGTGAAGTATGCATGCACTATAAAAACATATATACAGTCACATATAAAAGTTATATCATCTATTACGTGCTTGATACAATGCTGTTAATCAATTAACAGTAGGTATTAATTATTTGCTAAAGATGTTATGTCATGTACGACTTTTCGTCGTGTCTCTGCTTTATTTTCTTGTCTTTGTTTTATGACGAAAACCATGACATTAATAATAAAGGAATAAGAAACGAAGGAAAATAAAGTTCTGTATGTTAATAAATTCTTATTTTTTCTTCTCTCTCATCTGGAATTAAAATTCACTTTGAAAATGTTCACTAAGCAAGATAATAGTTAAAAATAATTTTACACTAATAAAAACAAAAACTTGATTATTTTGTTCAAAGAATCCAAATGTAACCTTTTTCCTTATTTTATTTTTGTATTAATAATATAATTTTAATAAAAAAAAAATACCGTCTTCGAATAAAATGTACTACAAAGTAAAATAACTCAAAAGCTCATTAGATCTGAATTACATTTAAATGAGACAACATTACAAGCACTCGTTATCATATAAAAAAAGAATTGTCAAAATTATAGTAACAGACATAAAAAATAATACAGTGGAATTAAGAACTCTTCCTTTTTTTTTAGAAGTCAGTTAAAAATATATCTAAATATAAAACTCTATAATTTTTTAGTCATCTACACAATTCAGTACATATGTAATTATCTCTTGAAGAACTATTATTATTCATATTACAAATTTCCGCAAGTATATATAAAATGCACTGACATATATCTGAGGTATTTCCCTCGTGATCTATATAAACAAGTTCTTCACAGTAAATTGATCTCACCGTGATGTAACTAAATTGACCATATTTTGTTACGTCGTAAATTATACCGTTCGGTTCACTGACACACTTGATGAGTCATTTGTAAATGAGATAAAAGTCCCAGATTTTTGTGGCCCAACTTCTTTTTTGTAAAAAAAGATGCTCATTTAAATGTATAATTAATTAACTTAATGGTATAGTGTTGGGTCCATTTTCTGCTATCTGGCTAATATAACAATGTATCTTATCATTTATTACATCTTAGTTATTTCTAGTCATTGAGCAGTTTTTGGGAATGAAATGTATTCTTCATATATTAATTTATCGTCAATACACACAAAAAAAGTCTGAAAGAAATTTCTTTTCTGCAGCATGAGCTATTTGACCCATATGCAAATGGTTGCTGTATTTCTTTATGATTACGGTGTTGGTGCAGTAAATTTGACGATCTTTTATATATTTGTTTGTATGTATACTACATAATATAAATTAAAATATCAGTGGTATTTATTATCACTGTTAATAATTTTAAAGTTAATGATTTGTAAAAAAAATCGAAGGCTACAGTATTTAAACCTGTATTTCTTGTACCAGCCATACAGATGAAAGTTAATGTCTAATTCCACTGTATCAAGACAATACTAAAAGCAAGGTTCTAATAAGTCCTTAGCACGGATTTCTTTCATAGGTTCTTTCCCGTTTTAATGAATAGAATATACTGATAACGTAATATGTTATTAGAAATATATTACTATATTTGTAGTCACTATTGAATATTATTAAATAGATTGGATATGTTTGTTATACATGTATATTGAATTCAAATTAATATGGAGATAAAATACAAAATGAAATACAGAGTTAAATTAAAAATGGGAAACTTTTCTTTTTTATGGATAACGGATGGCAAACGAGCAGAAGGATCACCTGATGGTAATTGGTTACCTTCGCCCATGTACACATGATGATGGAACACATTACATATTTTTCGGTTCGTCTTTGACATGATAGTGGTCGCGAGCCAGACGGAGGACAAATTTCCTACCACCTAACTACTGGGATACCCGCCTCTTACGGGACGCAGGGAAAAAAAAGCTTAGAAACGTATTGGTATTGGTATTATGTTTTGTCTTCTCAGCAATTATGTTTAAATTCATAAATAAAAAATGTGGGTTAATAATTACTCTAACAAAATATAGCACATTTTTTAAGCAAAAAAATTATAATCACTCCTTAATAAAAAGTATCTACTTAAAATGAAAAACACAGTTTAATGGAAACTCTTTAATGACGACATGATTTTACAAACATAATTGTTTAATACAAATCGCTATAACTAAAGCACATAATTAAACTTATAATATCGCAATATTTATTCGGCAGACGACGAATGAATTACACATGAAGATGGAAGATACTTACATATAAACACATTACAACGAATTTGTCAAAACAAGCCAAAAATTCATATCAAAAGTTATTTCATATTTTATGATACAGGTTATTCATCCCTGACTTTATAATGTTAAAGGATAATAGGAAATAACAAAATAAGGACATACAAATAAATGTACATTGTCCGGTTTGAAATAATTGAGGAAAATCTCATTAAGGTAAACAAATACAAAGCATTAATTTGTTATTTAAAATTCAAAGATTGTCTAAAAATGACCGTTAGAGCACATTTTTTATACTGTTTAAGTTACAATTATCAAATCAATTAATTAATTTTATGAAAAAGAATATTGAAAAAATAATATTTGTTAGTAAATAACCATAATAAATACTTCGTATAACTTTAAAGTATAATACTTTATTTACGTTCATATATTGAAAATATTGCTTTATTACATGCGATAATAACATCCGGATTTTCCTGTTAACATTAAAAGGAAAAGCTGAAGTACTTCAAAAATTATCAGAAAGATATATATATGTTAGGGAATAATGACTAAAGAGTATTTATTATTTATATTGACTGATACGATATTTGACATATGATTTGATGGTTAGCCGGCTGGCGATACATTGCTAGAAAACTATAGAATGACAGTATAAATAGCATGCGTCAGTAGAGCGGAACACACTCTTGTTGGACTTTCGCCTGTGCCACTGGAGCACACTGACCATGGCGTCCGAAGGTGGTGACTATGTCGCTACTCCTTTAGACTCGGCTTCCGCGACATATATTTTTTGATAAAACCGCCTTTGATTAAGTATAAGTTGTAAGTAGTATAAAATCAATGCACAAAGCATATATTTTACTTTTACCAAAGTATTCATAAACAAATAAATAAAAAATAACTTTTGATATTTTGTAACAGTTTTCGGTTGTAAATAGATTTAACACAACATTTATCATGTTTTTAGAGGTTCTTAAAATTTAAATTTGTTAGAATAAAATTTTGGTAACGTTAAAACTTAAAAATTAACTTAACGTACTTTCATATGTAATATTAAAATAGAATATTATATTGAATAACAAAACACGTAACCACGCTACAAAGCACAATAAACTTGGAGATTAATATTTAATTCGTTTTTGTTTAAAAAAGACGTGCGAATCATAAAAAATGTACATGATATACAAACATTCATTTAAAAACATTAAATACAGTACTAATAATCTTATTTATAAGAAACGTCTCTAAGTTTGACACCAGTGTGTTTACAACACGTTTCGGTAAAGCTTCGCTTGTGGACGTAGGCCTGGTAGTCACTGGTAAATGTAAATTACTTAAGCGTATAAACATTATTGAATATTTAGAGATAAATAAATTAAGAGCATGTCTTTTCTTTAAATGCACATCAATTATGTTAAATATGTAGTATAGATATGTATTATCTATAATATATCTATAGATACTATTATCAGTCACTTAGTATACGATACTATTATGTAATATAAATGTATTATTATAGAGTTATACTATAAATATGATATATATATATATCTAACTCATAATAAAAGCGTATGTTCATTATTGAACATTGAAGATAAAAAAATCTACGGCTAAAATCAAAATCCGTCATAACGCTATACGGCTTTCTAACAAATAATAATTATAAGAAAATAGTGTGTATAGGTACCATTACAACATTCTGATATAACATACAATATTAATATAAGCATTTTTTTTTTCTATGACTAAACTTTAGTGGCCCTGTTGTTAGTTCTATTTAATTTATTAAAAATTATACGTTTTGTAACATTGTTGTAACACAAATAAGATATTTATTTTATTTTCAATTTTTCAATAATATGGCATTCAAATGTTAACCTTTTGTATATAATTTACTAAAAAAGTTGTTACAATGATTTTATTCTATATACGAAATTGGAATCACTTCCAATTTTTCTAGAACAAGCTTCAAATTTGACAATCTATAATTAAAAAAAAAACACGAAAATATCCATTATGGCCATAATAATATTTATATTTAACAAGTATTTTTTTTTTTTTATAAGAATACTAAATATTGTATTTGTTAAATATACATAAATTTTAAATGTGTATATTATAAGGAATAGGTAAATATAATTTTGTAGGGTTTGTGTATTGATACAAGGCACAAGGGGAAAAACGATATGAGTATATCGATATAATATAAAAGGTTAACAAAACGGGTTGATATTATAAACCACGATTATGTGCGTTTTAGTAAAAAAAAATTATATATCTACATAAATTAAAATATATTTAAAAAAAAAATATCGCACATATTTTTAATCCTATAATAAATATATAGTTTTAACTATCTTCTTAGTTATGACTAAGTAGAGATTCTACTCAATAAAACGGAAGTCGTGAGTTCAATTCCCAGAAATGACGTTTAAGAAATACGAAAATATATCTACATCCTATATCTAACTAATAGTTTCTATTAAGTTACCTTATTATTCAACATAAGAGGTATGTCCTTATTTCTTTTTAAATAAACAAGTTTCAAACATTTATTCATATAAAATGATATATTATTATGGATTATAAATAGTATGAGAAACGACAATAGTAACAGGAAATTGACACAGGTTAATAGTACATAGGTACGCGGTACTTTATGTTGAATTGCTGTGAAATATGCTGATTTAATCGCTAGTCGCTATTACTGTATAAATATAAACTATATGAGAGAGCTATTTTTCCATATATAAAATTAAAAATCTTATCATAACCTGAGCAGCATAATCGAAATTTGATCACAGAAGAAACTATACCTGTATACGTAGTAGTGCTTATATAAAAAAAAAAAAAAAACTCTTTAAACAGTGTGTATATAATAAATTTGTAATTTAGTAATCGTTATCATTGTAAATATAAAATTACTTTTACTTAAATTCTAATATTTGAAGCACATAAAGTAATTGATATTTACTACAAAAGGAACTGGAACCAAATTTTTCTAGGAGTGAGATTGTATTTCTGCTTTTCCAATTGGGATATAGCTAAAAACTACAAATATTATTAGAATGAAAATATATTATCTCCATAATTAGTCCATTATTATGCAAACGTATAATATCTTAGACATAAATAATGAAAAAAATAAATAACTAATGTTTTTTTAAGTAGTAACAGAACGTCGTCCATCAATATTCAATTTAATTCAAATGCGATTTAACAAATGAAGTTTTTGTTTATCATATTTGCATTTAAATACAAGTTTTGTACTAGCAAGTGTTAAACATATTGTCCATTAACAACGGTATTTTAATACCATTATTAAAATATTTATCTACTGCATTTAAATTAAAAATATAGTGCAATCTTTTAAAAGCGTATTTTTTTTATTACTAAAATTAGTGTAAGAGCAATAATATGACAGAACCTAAATTATCACTTTGATTTGGCTTATGTTATTGATATAACACAATTAAACTCTTCAGAACAAATCCACATTTAAAGAACCTTATTTATAATAATTTAATATAAATATATACTATAAAGAACTCTTTAAGTATAACATTTATTACATCAACTCTACATTATGATGGTCTTATTTGGTTTTTCTTGTATTCAAAAAGAAGGTAAAATTAATAACTAATTTGTATAGAGACATGATTTGTTCTACGAATTCACTTTACGCCTACTTTAATGCGATTATCATGATGATTCCGTTCTATTTAAACATCGAGAATTAAATATTTCACGAAGATAATAATAGATGATACGTATCAAAATATATTTATACAATATCATTTTTGTAAGTCGTTTCCTATTTTATTGCCTTTCTAAGACATAGCGTAGTGCACATTGATATTAAAAAAGCAATTTAATAATTACAAATTCTTAATATTGAAGTAACAAAAAGTTCTTTAATATATGAAGTAAATATGTTATTGTTGATAAAATACCAACATTTACTTCAAAATATTTTTTTTAAATAATCATTTTTATATGAAAAGTTACTAAATTATTTTTTTACAGAAAAGTAGAATCGTTACTTCTGAATAAATTATGCGCGACTACATCTTTCAATGTACACTACGCCTTATAAACTTTCCAACATACACTACAATACAAACATATAATATAGTATAATAATTATTTTACTAAGAACATCGTTGGAATCGTCTATATAAGACATAATAATATAATTAAAAATTTCTTTACGTTTTCTCTAATATCTTATAAGAATAGATAGACATTTTGTAGCTACATTCTTATATTGGTGTAAGAAAAGTGAAATTGTAACAATTGTATTTATATGTTATTTATATTTTTATAAAAAATAAATCGTAAATCCTTACTTACCTAACTTCACGCTTTATCCCTAGTAGGGTAGTCAGAGAGAACGGAGCGCCAAACGCTACGGTAAATCCTAAATATTAAAAAAAAAAAAAATTTAGAGTTACACTTTTTCATTTCACAGACAAAAAAGCAAAATATAAACAACAATATTATCTTATCTTGCACCAATATATTTTAATAAATGTTATTTAATTTAAAAATATTTATTTGTTTTCTATTAGAGTTTGAACTTGTAAGACCAGATCTCGTGCTAGAGACAGTACCGCAGCCGCGTTGTGACGCTCAGCCATTTCTAAAAAGAAACAATTCATTACATTTCAGTTAAAGATTTATCAAACCGTTGCATATTCCTCTACGCAGGACCGTACTAGGGGCTAACTCAGCAATACCACGTATAACCAAACTATTAAATCGATGCAGTGGCTCAACTGATATCTTTTGCGATTATATAAATGTGTTTAAAGAAAAGTGCCTACAATGTCTAACGGCAAACTAAAAATTAATTTTAATTATATTTTTATAACTTTGCAAGTGGTGTTAACCTTAAAATAGTTTTACAATAATTTTACAGATTAAGTTCAAAAATGTATCTTTTTTACATGTACCAAATTGTGAAACTGCTGGTTGACCTTAATAAATAAAAAAAAAAAAAGATTAAATACGGTAAGCGCACCAGGGCATTCATAGTTCCTCACTTAATAAATAGCTTAGACTAAGATCGAAAATCGAAAATTACATATGAATATTAAGCAATTGTTAAAAAAATCCTTACTAATATTATAAATTCGAGTGTAACTCTGTCTGTCTGTCTGTCTATTACGCTTTCACGCCTAATCCACTGAAAAGATTTTGATGAAATTCGGTATAAAGATAGAACTGAACTTGGGAAAGGACATAGGATACTTTTTATCGCGAAAAAAATGATAGAGGGGGTTGAAATAGGGGATGAAAGTTTGTATGGAAGTTCCTTATTGTCAAAAATAAAATCATGTAAGATTGTTTAACTGTTTACAACTTTACCACATAAACCACTTAACCAATTTTGACAAATAGTCTAGACCTTGGGAAAGACTATAGGATACTCCTTATCATATCGCGCGATATAACCGAATTTCACGTGGGCGAAGCCGCGGGCGGAAAGCTAGTATTATATAAATGCAATTTAATAAATAAGGACGAATATGGCACTCGAGATAAACCCGAGTGGTTTTTTGTAGTGTTATTGATTATAAAATAATATTTGTAAATCTATTAAATAATAATAAAAAAAAAGATGTTATATACGTACTCGTATGTAAATTATTCTTGCTATTTGACGTTACAAAAAAGTTTCAATTAGTTTTTGTTCATGAATTTCATGATATTTTCTATTAACTAAAATGCAGGCGTTAGATTTTTTTTTAAATATTATATAACAAACTAAAATATTCATAGTACTTATCGAATAATGAAACCATTAATGCGAACGTCTACTTTACTCTCAAACTTAGGAAATATCTTATTAAGTGGTAGTCAATTACACGATTTATCTTACCAGAGAAATCAAAATAATTTAAATTCCCTCGAGTGTGGATCGAACCCGTCAACGTCAACATTACGGATCTCACACTTTATACCACGTAACGGTATTTTGAAAAAACCTTAAAAATTCGAGACATTGTTTTAAATAATATGTAATAATATAGCAAACAACTTTACGCTTTCTCTTGCCAGAACGGGGAATGAAAACTATTTCAACATAACCCCGAGTGGGAATCGAACCCACAACCAATAGTGTTTACAAAGTGACGTTATTTAACTACACTACGGTGACTTTTATAAAATATATGTTATATAGTTTACCATTAAAGAACTTGATGATATCAGTGAAGTCCATGGCGTTGGCGAGGATAACGTCGCGGTAGGTCTCGAGCAGCGCCAGCGCTATGAACAGCACCATGTGCTCGGAGGCGACGCGCCGCGCCGCCCAGATCAATTCCCATGCCGAAAATACCTATTTGTATTATATATTTATTTACAATTGACGAAATTTAAAACAAAAATCATGGATATAGGTAATAAGGCATTTTTCTGTTTTTTAACATGTTTGAATGTTTTTAATTCTAGTAGTACAACGCCATATACATATTCTATAATTGTCAAACAAATATTGAATATTAAAGGCTGACAAGTTTTTATTTGTACTTAATCCTATTAGTTAGTTTTAGCTCAAAACATCAAAATCAAAATCCAAAATTATTGAATAATTACTAATTAATGTACATGCATGCATACATAGCTTCACGCTGAATCCCGCATATAGCAGGGTAGGCAGAGCAGGCAATATGGATGTATATATAATATAATATAAACATAGAAACTAAAATTTATAAAAAGAAATATGAATAAAATATATTGTACATTTTCTAAGGATTTCTACAATCAAAATATACTTACGTCTTGATAAATAAGTTCCCGTTTAAAATCGAGTAAGAACCAGCGATAGCAGAAATAGAAGTGCGTGTAGTCTCCGTGAGCGTGCATCAGCTCATACAACTCACAATCCAAGATCTGTATAAGCGATCTGTAAAACGAAAACATTTTTATAATGGTTACAGTGATCTCTTGTTTATAATGAATGCCATCTTGGCATATTAGACAGCGTTTGTAAAGGTTGTTGGGTTCGATTCCCACTGGAGGCAACGATTATATTTAAATTATTTTCATTTTTTTACTCTGCTAATACAAAGCGCAGCGTTGAGGCTAAAAAAATCTCTGGTAACAAGACAAAGAGCGACGTTGAGTTCCGCCACTTACAGCACTCAATGTCTCAATTTGGCCAAATTTGAAATTGGCAAACGGAAATGTTTGAAGGGAACCAGAGAACCTAGTATTAAGACTTATACTAGGTTCTCTGGTTCCCTTTGCCTATCCTGCTATATGCAGGATACATCGAGATGTTAAAAAAAAAATGATACCTCATATCAGCAAAGTGTGCGTCCATGGCCTGTCCGGAGGGGAAGTTGTCCCTGGCGCGCAGCATGAGGCGCGAGAACAGCGCGTGCGCGACCGCCTCCTCCCTCACCACCACGAGCAGCGGCGCCACCAGGTCGCACATGCCCTGCATGTAGCCCGTCTCCAGGTGCTCCCACACGTAACTGGATTATTATATTTATATATATTTTCAATTCACGCTGTAACTCGCATTTAGAAGGGTAGGCAGAGGAAACTAGAGAACTAACTTAACACTAGGTGTGTTTAGACACTTCATTCTCTTTCAACAATTCCGTTCCCTACTTTCCGCCGAATTGAGGCATTGCGTGTTGAGTGGCGGAACTCAACGCCGCGCTTTGCCTTGTTACCAAACTCAAGAAATGAAAATACTAAATTTTACATTTCCTGCAGTGGGAATCGAACCCACAACCTGTCGCGTTTACAGTATATTTTTCAATTTCTTTATTTTAATCGTTAATATAGAGTTATTTAAGACCTTCGGGTTTCTTCGCTTTCTTCGGGCCATTGTTACTCCTTATATATTATGTACATATTCTATATCGTTATAGTTGACAAGTTTCGACAAACGTAGTTCAATTGTCAAAAGTAAATGAATTTTATAACTCGGAATATTTCCTTTCAACAAAATGCTTACCATCAATAAGTCATATAAGTTATCTTAAAGATATCTAATAGAAAATTAATAGTTTTGTATTACATCATTTTATTTATTTATTTTTAAGGTCTGCCAACAGAATAGAGACACAAGTTCACACATATACAAATTCTAAAAATTACATTGCAAGGTGTTATTCCACTTACAGACACAACATGCTCCAACTGTCATCATCATCATCATCATCATCATCATCAGTTTAAAATTTGGTGTGTAAAAAAAAATTAAAAAACAAGAAGCATACTTACGTGCACATTATGTTTCGCAGTTTATCCAGATTTTCGTCAGTGAAGAATGGATAGTTCCTGTCACATCGTTGTACGTCTTTTTCAATTCGATGTAGATTGAGCGCGAAACTTTCTACCAGCTCATTCTAGAAGGAAATGGCCTTTATAAAGTGACCTAATACAAAGCTATATTTATTTATTTATACTTTATTGTATGCCACAAAACACATGAGTAAATAAAAAAGAATTACAATAAGAGATGTAAATGTGAGGCACAAAAGGCGGCCTTGTCGCTAATTAGCGATTTCTTCCAGACTGTCATTGGGTTAGGAGATATATAATAAACTGACGATAGTAGGTGATGTATATATATAAACTTAAATATTTTTTCCCAATACATATACAATACACAAATAATATAAAATCACTACATATATAAAATACTATAATAGACTAATACATATAATACATATCGAAACATGTCGATCTACACTGAGTACTTTTTTAGGTAGTAATCTTTACACCATTTTTAAATATATTTAAGGAAGTTAAACGCCTTTTAGATAATGGCAAATCGTTCCACAGTTTAACGGCTTGCAATGCAAAACAGTGTTCATAGATTTTAGTGGTGTGTGCCGGTACACTTAGCGTGAGATTCTCAGACGATCTCAACCTCTTTGTGTGCGTTCCTAAAAATACAAACATCTCCCTTATAATATGGTGGAGATTTATGAGTAAACAACACACAGTACTGAGAGAATATGTAGATTCCGGCGACAACGTA
>JAKGSA010000587.1:68847-134658 GCA_033558755.1 Philaethria dido
GACATATAATTATTTTGAAAACATTTAAGCGTATGAAATGAAACTATTTTAACCAGATTAATCACGTGTTTTAGTATTCGAAAATACATTTTTGGAAACCCGACGTTTCGAACACTTTACAGTAATCTGAGGTCACATGCAGACTGAGGTGGCATTCGTCTGTCATTTCATACAATTATTATATCAAACTACCGCCAACGATTTCTTAGTTGCATCGCGCACTGCCCTGGATTCTTGCAGAATGAGCTGACTGTCTCTGGCCCTCTAGTATGGTGGGTTTGAGATTTCAAAGATTTAATGACTGGGTCCCAGGTGGTAGAAAGTCTCCAACCATCTTCTCTATTGAAATTAGGATGTTTTTGTATTTCAACAGCCTCGCGGATCATCCTAGGGATATATCTGTTTTTCCTAGCGATTATATGAGGTTTATCAAACCTGATGTAGTGAATGGGTTTATCTGGTGTATGTTCGCACAATGTTGACTTAAATACACGCCCATTCTTGACATCGGAGATGTGTTCTTTCACCCTAATACCAATGCTCTTTTTTTAACCAATATATGATAAACCACAGTCACAATCCAATTTGTATATACCTGCACACTATATACAAAAATAAATAAAATAAATATACGCGATTAATCCGGTTAAAATAGTTTCATTTAATTTGTGTAATAATCGCGAAAGTCAAAGAGCTCATAACATTTAAACGATTAATTTTTTTTTTCGGCGAAGAGAACCTTAAGAAAACATCTTTCGCTGTGGGAAAGCGATATTAAATTTATTCCCATTTTAAAAACACATCTTGTGACAGACAAAATCGCAAATTGGATGACAAAATATAACGTCATCCTTTCAATATTCCGACGAAAAGCCATAAAGAACCGGGAATACTTTAAAATTCGACCCTTCAGAATTTAATATTTCTTCGATTTGAATTTGCTCTGTCAAACGCGTCCAAATTCTGACACACATAATTTTAATAAATGTCTAAAAAAATATGAATTGAAATTTCTTAAATAAATTTATTATTATACTTGTATAGGACCGATTTAACCACTGCTAAGTAGTTTAATTTATCCTTGGCATTATTTAAATTATAACAACAACAATATATTAGTTATAACAGTTCAAATAATGTCAATGACAACCTAAAAAAAAATACAATACCTCCTCAGCAATGGCATTGGGTACAGGTGCACTGTGTCCATTCACCCCCGCCGGACAGTCCACCGACATGGTGGAGGAGTCCGAGGAGGTTGTGGAAGTGGAGGCGAGAGGCCGACGTGGCGTTCGCGGCGGTGACTGTACTACTCTCTCAAGCAATGAGTGGCGCATTGCTGAAAAAAAAATGAAAGTTAAACATTTTTAGAATACGTATAAAAATTTTAACGTAGCGGGACTCGAACCCGCACCTCTTGTAAACGGTCCAAGAGCTCTGACCCATAAACCCACTAAACCACGCGCGCGTCTAAAAATATTTTTCTTATTATATTATATGTTTTTTAATTTTACAATACTATGTTGTGCCACGGTATATTAAATCAAAGGCTATGGCACAACAAGCAGTTATATTATATCACATTATTATCATATCACGCCCATGTCACGTTACACTATAAATCAGCATGTCACGTCACATCACGTCACTCTGAAATTAAAACAAAGATCGCTCAAGTTACTCTATGACAATTTCTTTGGAATATTATGCATTGCCTTTAAATATGTCTTAGTTTTCTGTAGTGCTAACACTCTTGTGACATGAATATTCATTAAAACAAAAAAAATATTTCCTGGTAATATAATTAATATTAATTTCTTTTTCATCCTTACGTTGTTCGTAAATGGAAAAGCTCGCCAAAAGCTCAATAAAATTGACAAAGAGAATCTATAAAGGTACTACCTTTCCCCCATTTTAAACACCCCCACGTAAACAATTAAAAATACATACACATTACAGACATACCTTCTCTATCCGCGATAGCGTTATTCACAATACGGAACACGTAGTCTCCAGCTACTTCTTCCCAGTCCGGCTCCTCAGTTTCTCCACTCTCACACAAGCTGGGCATTGGTCGCCTTCGTATCTTACCACGGCCAAATACCTTATATTAAATAGATAATAGTATAACAGATGAATTAAAAATTCATTAAGATTATGATAAAGAGATGCTGTTGTGACATATCAGTTAAAAAAAACTCATAATGGTTTTGCTGATAGAAAACCTAGATGAAATGTTAGAGAAATTTAACATGTTCCCTACAAGTTGAGTTGAGTACATAATTTATTATGTGTTATATATCGGTTAGTAAGTGATGCTTGAAGGAGCAAAGACGATAGGTGACATAATATCACATTCATTAATGCATGCACCCACACACTTACGAAGAAGTAACTATGCGTTCGTTATCAAATTGATAATGTATTCCAGTCATAAGAACCTTCACTTGTGCATTAATTATAATATTTAGTTTAGTAAAATGTTACTAGCTATATCCTGTGACTCTGTTTGGGTAGACTGTAAAAATTAAAATTTTAAAGGTTTTTCCCCAGTTCTTGTAGGAATTTTAAGAAATCCACTTGCTCCCATATCGTCCTCAACGAGCTTAAATGTTCAAATTTCAGCTTTCTATGTTCTACAGTTTTGTTTGTACATTGCCTATCAATCACTCAGTACATAGGTACGTATGCAAGCGTTTTATATAAATATATATATATGTGCACTCATATTGAATTTATCAAAAATCTCAAATTTATTTCTACGCTTAATAAATTAAACAAAAAACTCTTTATTTATTGAACATAAAAATTGGGAAATATATAACTGAAATCAATGCTTACCTTGCCAGTTCCTCGTTGTGACCATAGCGGCGGGTCAAGTTGACCATGTGGTAACAGACCCGTCTCCAAATTACTCAAAAAAGATAGTAAATGTCCACCTGAGAAAATTATTTAAACATAACACAACTATTTTAATTACATCTATGGGATAAAGAAATTTTCTAATTATAAAAAAGGGTTTAATATTTCTAATATAAGGCATTGTCCATTCAATTTTTATTTAAGAATGCCGGTACTACAATCTTTTGTTCTTTATTGCAGATAAATTTCATAAAAGCATTCCAGATACTGAATGCACTTTATTTTACCATTCTTTAATTACAGATAGCGGAAGAGGCTTTTGTATTTCTAACACCCACTACACTCTCCATGATATGGAAGAAATATAATACTACAAACATTTATGAACATTCAAAGTTTTAATTATACAATTAGGATACAAAAAATATTTATTATTTAATACAAAACGTGTAAAAATATATATTTTTTAAAATATTGTGATTTGAGACATACATCATGCCCCTATTTATGTTGATATTAAGTAGCTCTGAAAGGGTTAAATATATAATAAAACGACTTAACTAACTACTACTCCCAATTTAATAAAATCACCTTTCGGAAAATGTATCGGCGGCCGTTGAACACCATCCTGTCCGACCAATATGAGAGCATCGCTAGCTTCAGAGCGATGCACGTGAACGTACACGACCTCCCATACACACACCTGGAGTGACATCGCCCAGTACACACTAAAACAAAATATATTTTAGATTACGAAGAAAATAAAGTCAACCTCTGACAAAAAATGGTTTAACCATTTGAAATAGGCATAAAGATTTTATATTTTGTTTTAAATTTAAATGATTTATATTTAAATAGGATTTTCTTTTTTTTTTTAACTTCACCCTGTATCCCGCATATAGCGGGGTAGGCAGAGGGAACCAGAGAACCTAATGTTAAGACACTCCATTCTCTTTCAACATTTCCGTTCCCCACTTTCCGCCAAATTGAGGCATCGCGTGTTGAGTGGCGGAACTCAACGCCGCGCTTTGCCTTGTTACCAAACCCAAGAAATGAAAATACTAAACTACATTTCCTGGAGTGGGAATCGTACCCACAACCTGTGGCGTTTAAGTCGCACGCTTGTGCCTCTGCGCCACGACAGGCGTCTAAATAGGATTAATAGGATTATATCTTCTTTTAAGAGAATTAATAATAACATTATAAATTAACATACTATCAGTTATGAAAGTGATACTAACCTAAATTATTAGGAAATCTAATAAGTAGGTACATATTTTAATATCTTCTAAAATTCAATATTAGAAACACTTCAAAGCAAGCACGAAACATAAATAATAATAAAGAAGAGAACAATTCTATACGTGACATGAATAAAACTTACTTATTCGTAAACAAATTGTGTTCTTTGCCCTTTGTGTTTCAGGCTTCCATTTTATTGATTCGTCTCATGAAATTAAGAGCCTTAGGATTTATGTGATTACCTATTATTGTATTTTCAGTAATTGTAACAATACAAACATTAAAATTTAACGCTTATACACGTCGCGTGTGTAATATGAATTAAGAGGATGGATATGAAGCAGGTGCAGTTTTGCGATAGTCAAATATTGATTATGATAAAGATGTTTCTTTGTAAACCTGTTTAACATTATTTTAAATCTGTTGTTTTGTTCAGTTTTATGCTGTATCCCGCATAAAAAAAAATTATAGTAGTAAAGAACCTAGTGTCAAGACAGTTCGTTCTCCGCCATCCACCCGCATTTAAGACATTGTGTGTTGTGTGGCGGAACTCAACGCCGCGTATTGTCTTAGCAGAGCGAATTAGCGCAAAAAAAATGAGTATAATTATTGTTCTGAGTCGGAATCGAATCCATAACCCTCAAAATTACAGTCAGACATTGTCAACCTTAGCCACGGTGCCCTCTACGAATCTATTTATTTAAGTAAAAGCAAAAAAACGTGAGGTTTTTGCAAACAAATTTCGTATTCATTTTGATGATCAAACAAGTATATAAAGAATGTTATGCTCAAAATTATTTGTAGATAATATCACTGGATAACACACAAATAACACACAGCGACTCACTTGACCAACACGTGTGTATACCGAATATATGGAATTTATTCAGTACTTTATAATTGCTGTAATTGTCTAAGTGAAAATGAATAGTAATATAATATATTAACTCATAAAATTTTAATAAGCACTAATAAACAACATATAATATTATTATATGAAGATATAAAGAAACTATTGTGGCGCAGTTGAGATGTAATAAATTGTACGCATGATAGTTGTGGGGCTCGATCCCCGCTCATGGGAATATTTATATTTCAGTTACTTTCATTCCTATGTCGCTAGAAAATCTGAAAAGTGAAAAACTAATGTCTTTACCATAAGTCGTCTCTTCCTACTTCAAATAAAATGCATTAAAAAGTAAAATTATTGCGTATAATTAAAAAGTACTCGTCAGATCGTAACTAAATTTAAATGGGAACTTATCAGAAAAACTAGCTATATATAATTGGTTTACACAGTAAAACATATGCGGTTACACACAAAAAAAAAATACAAACGAATTTAGACTCTCCTTTTTCTGAATTTGGTTAAGAAAGCGTAAAAATACAGCTAACTAAGCACATGTACATACCAATCAATACAAAGCGGGCCAGCACACCGCCGCCTGTACACGGTACAAGGCGCCGCGCTGCACAGAACACACACATGTGGGCACGCGGACGAGTGTACTAGGTGCCAACGATACTGATACTCACTACAACTACATAAGCTCAAAACAAAACAAAATATATATGTCATGCCAAAAAAATGCGATTTGTTAAACACTGACTATCAAAGAAATAACGAGACCAATTAGATTTATTATACAATATTGTTTTAAGCAATTATTTTTGTGATAAATATTCTTAGATTTCTTAGATTAGAGATACCAGCCCTCTTCTTATATTGTTGATCAATAAACATAATTTATCATATTGTCTCTTAGTTTCATGAAAAAAGAAAATAAGTAACATTACAAATACAAGCTACAACTCTCAATACAAATATAATCCAAGTACAGAAATCGAATAGCGAAACTATATTACCTTTTATCAATTCCTTCGCTTTCAGCGTATCCGTTCATAAGTTGATTCGGAGTCCACTTAATAACAAGCCCGGCGGCCGTTTGATGAAGACTTAAATAACCGGGCATCGGTTCTTCTACGTCTTTCTACAATATATTGTATATTTATAATAAAGATATATTTTTTTATCTCGAATAAATAACATTTTATTTCTATTTAGTAATATTTTCAAGCCATTTGGGTGTATTTTATGTTAACCACTACATGATGAATAATTTACCATGTTTCTAAATCTTGTAAAAATTTAATTTTTAAAATTTTAAATCATACATACATATATTTCATCAACCCGATGGTGACCAAAGAAGTCAGTTCTTTGGTCACCATTGAACAAATGTATAATTTCTAAGTAGACAGTCTATCCATAACATTGGGTATAAAATAATAAAATGAAATGTAATTATGTCACGAATAAATTACATAAACATATAATAACATTAATAGAGATTTAATAAAAATAAAAATTATAACAACAAAGTACCCACCGGCTGTACACGAACATTATTTTTGCCATACAACAACGTGGCCCTGGAATTCTGATGTAAACTTTCCACGTAATCCTTAGCGCTAGAAACTGTTGCGTTACCAGCTCCTAGAAAAAATATTTTGAATAAAAAACTTGCTAAGAGGCATTTTCATGACAAAAAATAATTACCTTATTTTTAAAAACCTAAATTTCATATAGCCTAGTTTTGTTTTACCTTCACGCTGTATCTCGCGCATGGCAGGGTAGACAGAGGGTACCAGAAAACCTATTATTAAGACACTTCGTTCTACATACACGCTTGTGCCTCTGCGCCACGACAGGTTTCTAGCCATATTATTTCATTTCTTTTCTCAAAGAGCTAATCTACATATATAAAGATAGCAGTTTAGTTTAGTGTCTAAGTTTAATAAGTCTAAAATTATTTATGAAATACTCAGCTTTCAATACAATTGAAACGTACACAGCAAAGTCATGAAACTTGTTAAAAAGGTGCTATGGTCCGAGCTTACTTAGTAAGTTGTATTAAACTAAAGCAGTTACAAGACCTTGAAACGAACTTGAGGCTTAATTAACTGAATTAAGTAACTAAATATTTTAGAAGGTGCTTAGTAATTATCTTTTCATCATCGTCATTCTTGTATGTCGCTTATTCTTATTTGATTTTGTAAAAAGATTTAGGTTAAATTAGATATGGACAACGCCTGTCGTGGCGCTGAGGCACAAGCGTGCTACTGTAACCGCGTCAACTAGTAGGTTCGATCGCCACTCCAAGAAATGGATTTTTTCTTTAATATATAGGTAATAAGGCCTAATAAGGTAAAGCGCGGCGTTGAGTTTCGCCATTCAGCACGCAATGGCTCAATTTGGCGTAATGTGAGGAACGGAGTGTCTTAACACTAGGTTCCTTCTGCCTACCCTGCTATATGCGGGATACAGCGTGAAGTTATGTATTTATGCATGTAGATATGGAGCAGCTGTTGTAATTATTTCTTCTATAAAATAAAATAACTGGTGATTGCTGGTTGAGCTAAGACCAAATTGGAATTGGATTGCAATATGGAAATTACAATTTCACTCCATTAAGACATTCTTAATGACTTATAAATAATTATTTACTAATGAATTTTAATTACTTTTCTTTAGCATGTCACTAGAGGAAAAAAGCACAAAAGCATCATAAAATTAAAAATATTTTCAATAATAGATAAAAGAAAAATATATACGATTTACCTGAAGTAGTAGCAGTACCGTCATCAGAGGATGCGTTCAAACTTCTTCTGAAATTAAGTATGGGTCGTCGCACAGACGGCGGAGTCGTTGTACCAGCTGACATCCTATGCCTTTGAACCTATATAGAAATTAGGAAATATGTAACAAAACAATTAGGAAGGTGATTATATAAATTGCTGTATTTAATCTCTATTTTAGGAACGGTATATTATTTATAAAGCTACTTTACTCGCTCGATAATTTATTCCTCTGAGTTATATTAGTAAATATACAACTCATACAACTCAATTATATTCATCAAGTAAATGTTTCAGTTAACTTATCTATTTACTTATTATATAAAAAGTCAGTTCCTTTATAAAATTAAATATAATTGTTAATTTAGATGTAAAAACTGGATTTTTCTTTCAGGATACTTGTTCGTTCTATTTTTAATAACAAACTCGATTTAAGAAATAGTAATAAGGGCAATAAACGTTACTGTTAATTAAAACGTCAACTTCCATAGAAAGGAAAAAAGCTACTAAAATTTATTAAAAATTATTATTGAACTATGAAGGTCTTATATACATACAGTAAAAGTAATGGAAGTATTTTAAGAAAATTAGCTACAATTTTAGATAAAACGACTGAAGGAATAGAATCAGAATTTAGCTTTTTCGATAAATCTCTTTTAATTAACTTACTAGTTCGTCCGCGGGAGGATCTGTCCAGAAACAAGCAGGAGCCTTTGCTTTGGAGAACTCCAAAGCGCAAGGTCCGACTAACAGGGAACTCAGTATACTGCCGTAGTCAGGATCTGCTACTAAAGCATCCCTTTCGTAGTATCTTGTAGCATTGTTGACTAAATGTTCGATGATTTTTGCTAATTGACGCTCAAATAGAGCTATTCGTATCCATAGATACCTGTCATTAAATTAAATATTAGTTAAATATTTCAAATTTAATATTATGTAGGTATAAAGATCTACTGTGTTAAGGCTAAAGAAACATTTTATTCATAGTTTCACACATCTCCCCGGTTATAGCGACAAAATTTCATATTGAGATAATCCCCTCGTCACTTACCACTCCCTGAGAGACTAATGCTAGTTTGAAATATCGCAATAATAGTCACTAATACATTAATCCTACATTGTAAAAAGAAATAATATTTAAGATTGAAAAGATTTCGTTTTTTGCGATTCAGATAATAACAGTACAATAAAACATGAGCCGTTGATTTTAAAACTGAGACAACTCCATTTTGTGAAAAAAAAAATAATTAAAGCTTATTACAAATTAACATAATTTAATGTTTTTAATAAAGAAAAGCAATAACATAAAATGGAGTTGTCTCACTTTCAAAATCAACGGTTCATATATAGTTTTATAACAAAATAAAAAAATCTACAATTTTTATTTTATTAATGCAATTATCAAAGAAAATGTTTTCATACTTTTATTAATGATTTAGTTTTGTTTTGGTCAATTTATGCGTATGTACATAGTAAAACAATTATAATATATTTTTTAGCAGCATCAATAACAAGATGAACAAAAATATGACGAATTACTTTCCTAGATTTTGTTAAAGAATTCAGACCGTTGTTAGTACTGTAAATAAGTAGAATGAGACTATATTAATAAATACAATAGTAAACCGGAATAGCAGAACTCGAAGACATAAGTACACGCGTACTCAAGGATCTACCAGTACTACATACTTTAGACCCTCTCAGAGTACTCAAGGACGCACCAGTACTGTATGTACATATAAAACGATTAAGACCAATATAGTGACTTTAATAATATTTTTTATACTGCTTTATTTTTTTTTTTTTTGTTAATTCGGTTTATTAAAATTTTATATACTTATTATTAAATATACGTTACAACATTATATTTATTACTTTTAATTCATAAATCAAATTGAATGCGTTTATTTGAAAACGTTATAAACAAGAAGCCAGTCTACGGAATAGAGCTTTAGAAAAAATAATGATAATTTGTTACTTTATTTCATCTCCTCTCAGTTAGAATATTTAAATTAAGCATTTCGACCCTTACACAGGTCTGAACCACTGAATGAAGACCAACTGAATAATTCTCTTTCGTTATTTCTCTTGTTAACATATATATTAAAAAATACTTTTGTATATATTAAGTAGCCAGACTATAAGACGCAACGCAAGCAATATACACTTTTAATGGTTCAAATGAATAAGTGCCAATGAAAAGTAATCCTCATTATTGTTTTCATTTATGATCGATCATAAACTGGCAGTAAAGAGAAACAGACAAGTAATCTTTTGCTATAACGAAATAACGGCTTTATAGCCTTATCGTTACATCGTAAGTAACTATAACAATATTATAGATATTAAGGCAACAAAACAATCTCGTAAAAGGGGTATTGTAAAATTTCAGTTAGTAAAAATATTCTACAAAAACTTTATCACGCTACGTCAGACTTAGATTATAAAGCTCGTAGCCAGCTCTAGACGAGACTAAGATAATTGATTATTTAATAAGATAAAAAGATAAAGGTATTTTAAAAAAGTAATATCACAGCTACGGTAATCTGCTAATCTTTCGTTAATTAACGTAACAAAAAATATTATAATAAAAATCTGTCTTGAATAAAAAAATCACTACATTTTTATATTAAGCTGTAGCAAACAATATTTAGATTAAAAAACAAGACGTTAGTTATCACTGACATCATCATTTCTTTTATTAATATAAAAGAAATGTATATTTAAAACATTATAGCCATTATATATCGCTATTACACTATTACAAACATATGTACTCAATTAAATACATACAAAAAAACTTTGCTGAGAATTGATTCTATACAATATTCATTTCTATACAATCTTTAATAATAGAGTGTCCTACATCTTATAGAAAGCTTTCGGAATTGATATGCACTTGTCTGCACAAACGACAGAAAAGAACGATTTCATTCGCCCATTGTACTCGAAGATAAGTGTCTAGTATATATTATACAATACATTGCTATTTCCAATTGGGGACCAAGAATACACATTTTTAGGTCATGTTTAAATAATTCCAACATCAGTTAAAGCTTAGAAACTAGAACAAATTCAATTAACGTGGAGATATAACTACGTAGCGAAAGGTGTGTGATGTGGTCTTTGTAATTAAAATGTCGCAGCTGCCAAACTGGCAGCGGCGGGTAGTGGATAAAGGATGGCTTTCAGTTATTCGTGAAAATGTTGCTCGTTATAAAAACCTGACAACGGCTACAAGTAGAGAATGTTATGCGGAACAAACATTAATTATTTTTATGTCAAAAGCAAACTGAAACAAAATAAACTTCATGTCTTCTAAATTAAACATATAATAATAAAAGTTCATTGAAAATATTTAATTTTGTACTCATTCTTAATAGTTTCATTATGTTACATTCATATTTCCACCAAATATTGTGTAAATGTAAAATAAGAGTAAATTATTTTTGATGTATGCAGGACTCAAGATTAATATGTTTCTCTCTATGAAAATTGAAAAATATAAAAGTTCTTTTACAGTACTTTAGCAAATACCATCCACACACCACCTGGATGCGTGGCACTCAGTACTGTGCGGTTTCGGAAAGAGATTCCCTTCCGTGCCGCTCCTTTGTGGAATGGCCTACCTGCGGCAGTTTTTCAAGGTCGATACGAAATGGGTGCCTCCAAAAGCGCCCTACTCCACACCTCAAAGGCCACGGCAGCGCACCTGTAGCTCCTCTGGTGATACAGAGACCCGTGGGCAGCAGGGATCTTTACCAGCAGGTGAGCCCGTACGCTCGTTTGCCTTGTCCTTATCCATAAAAAAAAAAAAGAAAAAAAAAAACTTTTAAACAGGCATCACTGTACTAACTTTTTATTAAAACAGTGAATGGTGCAAATTAAATCATTAAATGACTCTTGAGATTTGTGTGAAATATCTTCATATTACACCATTGCCTGTTCAATTCACTTTTTAATAATATGAAAATTAACATAATTACATATTTATTGTATAACAAAGAAAGCAGTACACCTTTTGGTAAACTATTTTGATTTATACGTTATATAAATAAAGAATCATTTAGATCCGATTTAGTAGTTCTTACATGAAAGTATAACAAAACATTTTTGGGTGGTAGGAGGTTCGTCCTCGACTGGCTCCGCGACCACTATCATGTCAAGACAGACCGCCAAATATCTAATGATGTGTTCCGGTTCGATGGCATGTAAGCCAGATTTTCCCCTTTCCCACACCCATCGCACCCAAAATGTGGGTGGTTCTGATAGTGGACTACTACATTGTCCCCCTTCCATCAGTATCCTCTAGGTTGGCAACGCATCTTACAACATCTCTGGTGTTGTTGTAGATGTCTATGAGCGAAGGTAACCACTACCATCAAGGTGGTCCTTCTGCTCGTTTGCCGTCCGTTATCAATAAAAAAAGAAAAAAAAAACTCATCCCCACAAACTGTAGTATATAGATAAAAATATAAATTTGAGTAGAAAGACGTGAACGCAATAAATTTATCTCATAAAAATTATTTACACTTTTCATTTTACTCTTGCACGTTGACGGTATTAACTAAGTTTAGCAAACGCTGCTTCAAAGCCCTGCCTGATAGCAGAGATACGTAGTACGTACACATAAAATCGTTGCTAACTAGTTTACAGCTCTAACTCGATAAAGTGAACGCAACGCGTGGGTATGGATTATAATATGGTTACTGTTTTAATTGACTTTCTGCAATATGTAGAGTGGATTTATAGCTCAGTTTTTTTAAAGTTATATTTTTTTAGATATCGTTAACAAACTTTTTAAAATAATTTGAGAGACTGTATCCGTACCAGGTGTGAATAAATTGATAAGTCGAAAATGTTCACGTTTCTGAGCACGCGTTTTTTTATTAATTTGTCTTCTGGTTTTATGGTATTTAAATATTGTTTTTACTTTTATTGTTTTTATGAAAGTCTTTATTTTACCTTGAAATTTTAACTTAGTTATATAATTCATCCTATAATTGAAACAAATCCCCTGTATTTTCATTAAAATTTATCAAATAAGTTTTATATCAAATCGTCCATATATTAGAAAACTTTAACTTAAGCAATAGATATTTATACTGAGTTTTTAATTGAAATTATTTTAAAATAAATAATTAATCCAAAGTAAATCAATGCCTTCCCTTATTATTATATTGTAATATCTATAGGACAATTAATACATTTCATTACTAGGATTATTGCCATTGTTATACATTAACAGAATTACTTGGAAAGGTGCCAACGCGGTATCACAGAATGTAAAAATATGAAACAAAGATTTCTATGATCTGATAGAATGTTTATATTACAAATTTCCTAGACAAACAATTCTTATTTTTTATCCTAGGTTTCTTTAAAAGTTGTCTTTTAACAATACGATAACTTACTGTAGTCATACTATCATATCGTATAAATGAACTCGTATCCCAACGTTTTTCGAACGACTGGTAAGCGTAGAGAACGAACAAGGTAAAAAATCACTTTTAAATACTTCATTCCTGACGTGAACGTTTTGAATAACAAACCTAATTTCTCATCCCGTCTTACCAGAAATTAAATTAAACAAAAACATCCATTCAAGCGAGATTCCAAACAAAAACCAGTTTCTATATAATGGTAAATATATTCCAATTATACTACGACGAAATTAATTCTAATTTGGAGAAAACCGCTTCTATGGTAACCGTAGCACTTTGTACCGGTAAGATTCGTATATAATGTCAATAGGAAATGTATGTATCAATAATAATCCTCAAATGGACGGAGTAAGTGAATAATGTAACACATCACTTCTCTTGATCAATGTTAAAAAGTACGAGAAGGTAGAGATAAAACAAAAGAATATTATTCTTATCCACATGTTCATTTTATTAAAGTAACATAATACTTTCATAGTAAAGCATAAAAAATAAATTACTAAACTCATTTTTATACACCTTATAATTATTCAGGTCTTTTTTCATTATGTAATAATTTTTACCTACTCAGTTGAAATACGAAAAGTCCAAGGACATTTTCCCTCCCGATGAATGAACCGATACATCGTATTAGTCTTCGCCATTCACTATAATATTCAAGATAAACGCGTTAAATGTAACCATGTTCTGTGATTAATGTCTTCAATATCTCAATTCAACCACAATTTTATTTCCTTAATATATCTTTTGTCATAAAGCTCGGTATTTACAAGGATTGTTGTTAATTTTATATTAAAATTTATTTAAAGAAATCCAGTCTAAATGCATAAACTATACCAAAAGAATAACTTTGCGCTTTTAGCTAGTCAAATAGAACTTAGTGTCGAAAGAAGCCGTTATTGGCCCGATATCAAAACATTGTTTTTGAGTGGTGAAACTCAACACCGCATTTCCTCGTACCAAAGCGAGCAAAATGAAAATAATATAATTATTCCACCAGCAATAACTTCAGTGAGCCCTAAAAGCCTAATCTATCCCAGAGTTACATAAAGCCTTAATATACGTCGAAGAAGAAAAGAAAGAGGAAGCTAAAAATACACCTACTTTACGATTATTACCCAGCGGAAATTAAGGTTAGAATATTAAATAATAATAAAACACACTATTATCAATTAAATACTATGATCACACACACACACAGTTTTTTGACCGCTGTAATAAAAAGCTGTGATCAAAGTTTTACTATGATCACAGCTTTTTATTACAGCGGTCAAAAAACTATGCATAAAGTCAAACAAAACAAAATAACTCTTAAAATGAACTGAAATATATATCTTTTCAGAAATTCTAGTATTTATTAAGGAAAACATTAAAAATAACCAGACTTATAAGGACTAGCAAGAATATAAGAGTTTAAACTATATCAAATTAGTGCTCCCCACACAAAGATATATTTTGAAAAATACACACTCATTCTCTTTTTTTTTATTAGAACAAAATTGTAACATGTATACTTCGAGAATTCAAAAATGGCAGGACTTATCTTAATAACATGATCACATATCGCTAGCTCCCTTCAGTCACTAAGTTGATCAAAGAGCCCAGCACGCGGGCTTATATCAGTAGAAAGACATAAATAATTTTCGTTTTTGTGTACGCCTCGTAGGCGTAGATTAGGCTTCTGAGGTTAAAGTGATTTATTTTTCATTTAATTTGAATCTTTTTAAATGGCTTACTTGGATTGTGGCGGGGATTGCGACAGTAACGAGCCAGATCCTCTTTTATTGAGTGGTGGGCGTGGTGCTGAAGGTCTTCTTTCAACTCCAGATGCAGAACGTGTGGCAGGTGCCCCCTCAGCTGCTAGGACGCGTGCTGAGACTAATGCTGCTTCCGGACAATGCTAATAGAAATATAGTTGAATTAGGTACTTCAGCAGAAAATAATGTATATAACAACAGACCAAGTAAATAAATAATTTAAAAATATTTTTACACCGCAGTAAAGAAGAATAGCTTCACCTGGTAAGTGTAACTAGTAAAGAATTAAAAAAATAATGCAATATTACTATGATTACGACCTACATACTGTTTATTAAGTAGTTTTTACCAAAAAAATTGAAACTGCAATACGAAAATGCTATCAACATATTACTATTTTTTGTACAAGTACACAATAAAAGAAACATTAATACTCATTTAGTCATAACTAGCAATATACGTGTATAAATAGAATTAATAATAATAATAACTGAACTACAACTCTACACATGAGAAAAATAAATCTTATAAGCCAATTAATTTATTGTATGGTATCAATTATTTTTTGAGGAGCAAATTCAAATCAAAATTAAAACATTTTGTCATTACATATATAAAAAAACATTTTTTTATATATGTAAGGCATAATCCTACAACGCAATGATTAAAATATAGAAATAAAACAAATTTATAAGAAAACAATTTCAATCTATATTTAGAATCAATTTCACAGCGATGCGAAGCGATGCTATTTACCTCGCAAAATCGCATCAAGTCCCTGCAATCAAGGGAAGTGGGCGGCGGTAGATTACATGTAACATTTAAATTACTGCAAAATGTTAGATGCTATATGAAGGATCATTTTGAATTATGCATTATGCATCTGAACATTTGAATTTGTTTTCTCACTAAATTACATTTTATTAATACGATTTTATGAGCTCACCAGTCTCTGTGTAAAAAAGACTTAAAACCTATTTTGACCCACTTCTTACATTCGATTTGCTTAAAAATTGCAGAATTATAATATATATATATATGTATAATACATATATATTATAGTGCAGTGCCCGGGGTATTTGAGGCCTCAGATCTCCCAGGGGGAAGATGAAATTGAATGATTTTTGCGGGAATGAGCAAAATATAATGGAGATTGTTTAAAATCGCTTCATGATTTCGAGGATTAGATATATGTAAAAAAAGAAAAATAACCCATTCATTTTGAAAATCGATTCTGCAATGTCCTAAATTTGTAAATACATCAAAGAAAGTCTTTTAAATAAAACAATTTTTCTTTCTACCAATATTCATAATCTGCTTATTTTTTCTAATTACTTATAAGTAATGTATATGTTATATACATAGTATAAAATATTTTACCTTTTTTTTTTTAAATAAAAATAGAGAAATTCGTATTATTATATATTCTTCAATTTTTAATTATTTATTAATAATTTAGTTATTTTTGTAATAGATTTGTTTATTTATTTTTTAATTAATAATAATTTGTGTTTGAGTATATAAAGGTACCGCAATCATAATATTTATTTTTATTATAAAATCAAATGTACAACTTTTAAATAGGTAGAGATTGTTATTTATGTTATTCTTAATACATTCCCGCAAAAATCATTCAATTTCATCCTCCCCCTGAGAGATCCGAGGTTTTAACGTTTTTAACGCCCCAGTGACTACACTATTATAATTGTGCAAATTTCATCGGTTCCATTTATTATTATTTTCTCTTTTCCATTTCTTACTACTGGAAGAGATATCTTCTAGAAGAGTAGTCAGTAGAAATCCATCCATCCATCTCTATAGATAGGATCCCTTTTATACTTTATTGTATTATAATTTTGTTTTTTTTGGTAAGTGCAATAAAGAATATGTTGCTAATATAAACCTAATTTCCTTACCAGAACGATCAGTATTACTAGGATAAGGGAAAAATTAACTTAAGCGTGTTCCTTTTGCTTTCTTTTAACTAATAAGTATTCAATTTTGTGTCTAAGCAGCAATCCTTTCCATCTAGAAATCTTTTGCTCTTAAGGATATCTATCCTTAAGAGCAAAACGAAGCCGTTGTAATTGATTATAAAAACATATTTTATACATTTTGTAGAGAAGCTTTGAAAAATCTTTGTACAGATGATGTCAAAGTGCTTGGTCGAATTTCAAGAGAATCATGTCCTTCATAAGAAAAATTGTAAGATATTTCAATATTTTTTCTTAAAAAAATTTGACAATCACAAATCTGACATTTTCCGCAACATCAAAGTCACCTACAGCAAAATGTTTTATAAGTTTTTTCTCCTGTCGGATCAAATGTTCGAAGGTTATTTGGGTAAAGTTTGCAAATAATTTAAAAGTTATCAAAGACCCGTCTGATCCATCGCAGAGATAACTGTTCAAGGCTAATCGTACTGGGATACTAAATTCAATAAAAACATTAAGCTTACCCACGCCTCTTCAAAGTTTTAAGATTCCGATTAAAGAAATGCCAAAAATTGCAAAGATGGGAAAAATATTTGTGGTACAGATATTATTATTCTACGTGTAAGCTATACTTCTTATATTTAAAGTCTTTACCATTTATTTTCTATTTTAATTGTCACTCAATAATTAATTTTATGGATAAAAGATGGTAAAATAATTTAGTGACCCAGTTTGTGTTTCATGTATCTTCTGTATCTAGGAGAAACTAACAACAGAATATAGAAAAAAAAGTCCAAAGAGGAGTTGTGATTAACTTCGAAAAAACCTATACATTATTGGTATAGTATACAATAATATACCAAGTTAATGTAAAAATCAATCTTATCCATGATGTAAGTATTTATTTTCTAATTAGGCTTTAGAAATAGGTAAGCTGTTCCCCTATTTCTTTTAGTGATTTGGGAATTGGGATTCGTCTATTGAAATACTTCCCTCCACCTTATTAATATCTAAGCCATATATTCCCTGAAGACATATGAACGCAAAGATTTGACATTACATATACTACAGCAATTATATACACAGTACAGTGAAGCTTAAATATACTCGTATGTAACTGTTACATTATATTACGAATACGTCCATTCTATTTAAATATAATTATGATATGATATTTATATATTTATATAATGATGATGATGATTAGTCCGACCGATTTCGGCCATGGCGACCGCTTCGGCTCCCTATTGGTTATCGGCGCTGATGCGCTCGAAGATGGCTGATGTAGCCAATCTTATAGGTGAATTGACGTGCACACAGAGCGCACGTTAATTCCCCATTGACATAATTATAATGAATGGCAGCAGGTTGTCGGGCCTTAAGCGCGTCGCGTTTTGCGTCAAGGTCAGCTTTGCGCTGCTCCTCGAACTCGCGCGTCCACCTCTTGACAAACCCGCGCCACTCATCTCGTTGTGCTGCCAATTCCTCCCAATTTGAGGGCTCAATATTACACCTTTTCATGTGTCTCTTCAGAACATCCCATTTATATAATACTTGTTACTCAACATGAATATGGCGAGAGAGTACCGACAATAATACTTTATCTACCTAAAGATATAAGTATAAAAATTGTGCCGAAAAACGTTTTGTTCTCATTTACAAAAAAACAAAAGCAAAATATTGTTAAAGGTAATGTAGTAAACGTAGCATTACATGGTACAATATACCATATTGCATAAGTAAGTAAATATACTCAGTGTGAAGAAATGAAACAAAAGTAGGTCAGCAAATATCTTTAAATTTAGGGATAGAAATTTTCGTACAAAAAGAAACAAACGCTACCTAGATTAGTTGCTTTTTTATTCTCATTCCGCTTTCATATTGGCAAAAGTCAACAAACCTATCAACCCCGATACACTTTACAAAGTCAACACGTATAATGTGGTTTGTATCGTGATCATACATTTATGTACTTATCCGCATCGAACGATGTTTTAGGTAGAGATTGCTAAAGCTAATGTTAAATTTTAATATATTTAAAAAATATAGTATAATATGCTATTGATTTAAATGTAAATCAATCAATCGTGGTGCTTAACGCTGTACTTTAGCTTACCAGACCAACACCAACGAAATGAAAATATTTTATGCATATAAACATTATTTGTTCTAAAAATGCTTTTCATATAAACTTTCCTTCGAGTGGGATTAAAACCCACACCCACTGCCTGCAGGTATTACAATTCTTAAAATTCTATGAACCTACCACCTAGCAAAAATATTAATGTACAAAAAACACTTACATACGTCAATAAGTGATGTGATTGATACACGTATCCATTTGTGAAATCGATTTTACCAGTTCGTGCGTACGTACAAGTACGAAGCGATGTATAAGAGGATTTTGCTAACTCACTATTACTTGTTCTCAATTAATGCTATTTGTCTGTCATTAATTTTGATAAAACTTTAATTATTTTATATAATTTTATTTAAATAAATTTAACAGATTTAAAACAATAACGTCTTCTACATTTTTAAACATATATTTACTATATTAATGAAGTAAAACATTTTCAAACGGTAGTTCACTATGAGTTATTAAAAATATCATTCATATGATATTATATTATCGAGATTCACAAAAGATTCTCCACTCGAATGTCTGTTAAGTTTCTACCTCGAGATATTTTTACGCAAACCCTTTTAAAATTATTTATGACAGATAAAGACCTAAAAAAATATCCCTTTAACCTGCGCCTACATGATTTTTTTACTTATTTACTTCTTTTTTTGACGCTTCATTTTTGAGTCTAATAATGTTCTATTGTTCATGGCATAAAGATATCAATGGAGTTACGAAATTGTCGGACCACTAAATAAATATTGCAAAATAACAATAATATCAACAAATTCTTATTGTTTTAATTAAAAATATTAGCAAAGTCAAGCTGAATATTAAACAGAGAAAGTCACAATTTTGTAATTAAGGAGTGCAGTAAATTTTGGAATATGCAAAAATTTCCTCAGAGATATTTTCTGTGTCAAAAAAAAATGTAGAGAGAACCTCACAAAAACTAAGTCAGAATCGAGAAAATAAACTTAGAATAATCTTGATAATTAAATTATTTGATAATGCACAAGCTAATGCTTTTAAAATAATTAATATAGCAAAACGGAAGAGCCAGGTCAACTCGAAAGCAGGTCGGTTCTAACGCACATGATGTATACTCGTGTAAGAAGTTTAATGAGAATTGAATTACATTTTGACCGCATGTGACTATGTTATTAATTTATTAATTGTTAATCTAATTTTTAATAGATAATGTTGGTAAAAACAATACTCCAAGCTCAAGCTACGAAACTATAAAAAAATATGTCAGCCTTAATTTATCTTAGACTTGGGACTTTTATCCTAATAAATTATAATCGTACATGGACTTAAACAAATTCGCAATTAGTCAATGTAATTACGTAAGTTTTTGATAATTGTGATTGCTTAAAGCGCCCGTATTTCTCTCATTGATTAAATGAAACTCATAAATCTCTCACACCTTTGTCTAAACAAATTAGACATAGTTAAATAAAACGATGAATAACGGTTGATGATCTTACACTAAATTAACGACAATTTATTACGACCTTCGAAAGAGGAGCGCAGCTAAATCTGCTATTATATAATAAAGAATAAAGATAAATATCATTGCTAGAAATACAGTAGGTTTTAGTTCTAAAATTGTTTATATATTCTCTATATATTTTTACGTGAAGGAAAAACTTTGGATCCCTTTTTACGAAAAGTGTGTGGACGGAGGAGAATGAAACTAAGTACATTTAAAGTTTATATAGAGAAGAAGTGCACAATGATAATATCTTTTTAAAACAATGCCAAAAACTATATTACATTCATAAAATATATGTTACATACACTACCATGGTTTGACATGCATGTTTATATAAAGTGACATATACATTGATAGACAACGCGTAGTTAACGCGTCAACGGGAACTCTAGTATAAATAATTCCGTTAGCTAAAACTGAATATCTTTAAATAATTTGAAAGTGAAGACCAAGGGTGATTTACAACTAGATTTTAAGTAGATAACCTACATTGGAAAAATGATAAAAAACGAAGATAAATATAAAAGAATGACATTAAATACCACAATGTATAAAGGCAATCTAGAAATTGTTTTTCAAAATATTTATATACTAGTACATCGCTATATATTACAAATATAAATTCAAAACCTGACACAATATAACATAACAAATGTATGTAGATATAACAAACTCTGTATACCTTATTTGAAAAGTACGTAGCATTCCACTTAATATGTTATCGTCCGCCTCACTAATCCCAGACCCAAAAACCTTCGGACGTAAATTCCGCATAAGCTTGTATTATCCTGGACGCTAACCCTTTACGTTATATGTTGTATACAACATTTTGTATGTATTTTTCCTTTAATAGCAATGACTAATCGAAATCTTTGAACTTTGTCTTAGATTATTTTTTTTTATTTGAAAAGGGTTTGGTAACAAGGCAAAGCGCGGCGTTGAGTTCCGCTACTCAGTACGCAATGCCTCAATTTGGCGGAAAGTGGGGAACGGAGTGTCTCAACACTAGGTTCCCTCTGCCTACCCTGCTATATGCGGGTTACAGCGTGAAGCTAAGTAAGTAAGTGAAAAGTGGACAAAGATAATAACAAATCACTTTGCTTTTTTATTCATTTTTGTACGTCCATTTTCTGTTGTATTTATTATAACTTGAATTAAAATAAAACATACGTACATTACATAGCTTTACGCTGTATTCCGCATATACCTAGCAGAGGGAACCTAGTGTTAAGACACTCTGTTCCCCACTTTCCGCCGAAATGAGGTATAGCGTGCTGAGTGGCGGAACTCAATGCCGCGCTTTGCCTTGTTACCCAGGAAATGAAAACTCTATTTCCTAGAGGGGGAATCGAACCCACAACCTGTTGCGTTTACAGTTGCACACTTGTGCCTCTGCGCCGCACAGGCGTTAATTAAAACAAGACAAAATATAAATATAATATTCCTATTATAGAATTTAAGCACATAACCGTACGTTTACACTACGTTTTCGCATAGTAGCTCTTTAATTGTGAGATATCGACAATTATAATTTGTCATTTAATTTATACAAGTAGCCCCGGTGACGCGTTAACAACGCGTTGTCTTTGGCAATGTATGTATATGTCACATTATATAAACGTCAATATCAAACCATGGTAGTGTGTGTAACATTTATTTTATTAATTTAATATACTTTTTATGTATTATTTAAAATAAAAATAGCATTCTGCACTCCTTCTCTATATAAACTATAAGTGTGCCAAGTTTCATGCTCCTTCGTCCGCATAATTTTCGTAAAAAGGGATCCAAAGTTTTTGCTTCACGTATTTATATATAGATTACAAGTATACAAAGTAACGCATAGATTAGTAGATAAAGATTAATTGTCAATTTTGATAACGATAGTGTAGGGCGAACATATGTATGGCTAACATACATACACTATACCTAATATTTAAGATAAATTTAGATGTTTTAAGACTAATCAAGAACATTAAAATTATTTCAAAAGGGACATTTCGTATTACAATGTGATGTTAATCTTCTGAGCAATTTTTACCTTTTTTCTTAATATTTACATAGGCTATGTATGTCAACATTATCAATATATATATAAATATTTGGCCACTGTTTGAGTTGGCCATACCCATGTAGATAAGTCAATTTTACCTATAAAGCAAATACAAATAAAATATAAAGTACGAATCTATGATATATACTAATACGTCGAAAATAAAAAAAACATATTACATAAAATAATTAGAAATTCTGTTGCTGCACGTATAATTTTAGAACGTTAAGGGTATTAAAGAATGAAACTGAATTAAAAAGCTCGAGCTGGAGTTTGAGTTTTATGCAGTAAAATGAATTCTCTATATATTTAAAACCTTAGCTGTGTAAAACACAATTTATAGCTTTTAACTTCTTATGTTTACGCTGTATGCCTTTCAAACACATAATTAAAAACTAATTTAGTTTTTGAGATATAGTACATAATATGCAAACCATATATCAATACATAACATGTATGTATAACCGCAATCAATATAAATCAATTCTGTACAACGATGTACATAATAGCATTGATATGGATATGCTTTCAAATAATTATTGCAGAATATAATGACGTAAAAATTACATATATGTAAAAAAATATCTTTACCAAGTAAAACTATATAAGATATACAGTTCAAATAAAAATTAAAAAGCCTAAACCAACATACAATTTGGATTAAAAGTTCCAATTACGTAAATTGAATCTACTCACCTTAGCAATCTTATGTAAAAGAGCAGTAGTAGAGCTGGTCTTAAAAAGGCCAAGAGCACGCCTTCTTAACCCTTGACCAAGACATGCTTCAACTGCACCGCACAGGGCAGTCACCCCGCCGCTTTCTTCGTGAACGAATTTTCGTGTAACAGCCTGTTAGAATTTATTTATTGTAGGTATTTTATATTAAGCGCTGGATCTAAGCTTCATACATCAGTATAAAACTCGAACTCAAAAATAAAAATTATATATTATTATCTTAACATACAAATTAATTTACAGAACGCCAAATACTCGATTCTCTTTGTAAAATACAAATCAAAGAACTTTCTTTCCAACAATAGAAATTACGAGCCCTTTTACGAAATTTAATTCCTTTGCACGAAAATGACTGTAACAGTTATCCGTTACACTCGTATACTTATTTTTATATCTAAACAGCTAAAAATGTTCATGTATAAACATACTTCAATTCGATAAATAAAAATGATTCTTATTATAACATTCGCTGTTGGCTTTGTAGCATCTGCGATAAACATTGGAACGAAATTCTCTCATTCAATATTATTGTATTTATTAGTGTAATAAAACACGGCGTTGAGTTCCGCCGCTTATCACACTATGTCACTAATGAAAAGCGGCGAACGGAGTGACAATAAGTTCTACCGGTTTACCCTGCCATACAGGATAAGTATATGAACAGTAACAAAAAAGAAGGCAACTTTATTAAAAAAAACCATAAATGCAATTACCTCTTCCATCAACTGCTTAACTTCTTTCTTCACGGCAGCTATCAGACGTTCCTTTTGCTCAGCATTCGGATCTGTTGCCGTCGGCATATCTTCCGACCCACTCTCAACTACAAGATATAATAATAAATCTTAAATTATTTTATAAAATGTCTGAATATAATCTATTTTCGTTTTATGTGATATCATTCTTTCTAATAATATTAGAATAGGACGAGACAATATATGCAATATGTCAGTTTGCGAATTGACAGCAATTGAAAGGTTTCTCAGAAGAATAATTTACTTATTGCAATACTGTGCATACTTAGATTATTGAAAATTTCGCTACTAAATATATAAAAAAGATTTACTATTTTAATATAGGTATAATATATATCTTATAATTGTTAATAAAATAATATAAAATTCGTTTTGACAGTATTGTAAGTATTGTAAGGTAGATCAAAAGTTACCTAGCGTTAGTTGGCTCGCTTCACTGTAATAAAAGCTTCTTATTTAGTTTCGCAGGCGCGGTGTATTGTAATAAGTGATGTGTGTAGGTAAAGATGGATGCCAGTAGGTACTGTGTAAGTGCCGTGTTGTAGGTGAATATATTAGGGACATATAGTTACAGCGATGTGTGTGTATGTGTTAGGGAGTCTCTTCTATTAGTTCAATGTCAGATATTGGCTGTTTGGTGATGTATGTATATGAGTGTATAATGTGTATGATGTTCTCTCATTTTAAAGTTACAGTCAGTCTTTTAAAACCAGTAATTTTAAGCGTAATTTGCAATCTGTTACAAAATAGTAATAGACTATAATAATGTTTACTAATATTATTTTTATAATACCATAAACCAATGTTTATATTGTATGGGCTAATAAAAAAATTTAAATCAGTTTTTTACTAATATGCTTAACATCTTATTGCTTATGAAAATGTCTCTGATTTCCATCTATGAGACAACCATTTTTGTAGCATAGGGCATTTCGAGAATTTCGAGGTAGAATAAAAACGTTTTTTTTTTTATTTAAAACAAAAGCCGATATATATTTACGGAAGTCAGTACATATATTTAGGGACACGTTTTTTTTGATGAAGCCGTTATATTTAGTGAAGTTCGTATAGGATGTAACGTTATTTAATAATTTTTGGTAAAAAACTTTTTTTAGGTGATTTAATATGTCAGAGTTGGGTTTTTTGCAATATTATACCTAACATTTTTCTGGCTACCTTTTTTATTTAGTTCTCCAACCTGTGTTGACCTTGTTTCTTTGCAAAGTTAATTACAATTTTAGCTCTACATTTTCCTGGCAACCTTCTTTTTAGGTCTCATACTTGTAAATTAAAAAATTCACTCCCAAACTTTTCTACTAAATTTATTATCATTTACAGAAGGTAAGCCTGCGGAAACCGCGTTGATGTACGCCTCGCAACTAGCATACAGTACAGAGTAAGCTGCATGCAGCGCTTTACTTACTGCGAATCAGGGCCACGGTCGCCTAACTGAGTAGACACACGTAGTGTCAACTTCGTTCTGCAGTATCGGCCTTTTCAGTCTTTACGAAAAAATAAAATAATTTAAATACTTCAGTGGAGATTCAACTCGCAAACATCCAGAAGACAGTCAGGCGATGACAGGTAATCAATATAACATGTAGTTAGTACTATAAATTTTACAAATGTATTATATTTCCCGCAAAATAGCACCTTTAGAAACGACTTAAGACAACAATCTTTATCGACTTTGATTAAAACAAGAACATATATTAAAATATATTAAAAAAATATATATTTCTTTTCAAAAAAACTTAAATGTACAAATCTTTATTTCACGTTTCCCAAAAATTGTTATTTTTATATAGGCCACTATAATTCTAAAGGTGCGATATCACAACAAATACGTTAAGGAATTCTATATACGAATACTTTAGGGTTCGCTCTCCACGCGCTCTACTACAATAACGATCAATCTTACAAGAAAATACGGTATATTTTTCTGGATCATAAATACTTTTTATAATAAATAACCTTCATATTCGAACAATAGACGGGCAGATATTAACTAAAAACTATTCTTCAGGACCCTTGAATACGGTATCAATATTGTTTTCTATACTTATAGCTCTTAAAACACTATTATAAAGGTGCACATACAAAGAAATTTTTCGCAGACAAAACCTACAATATGTAAGTTTTTGGTATGTTATATATATTTCTTGAAAGATTTTATAAAACTGATTTCTTGTAATCACTTAAATTTGTCTAAAGTCTATACGAAATATGTACTTGTACACATAAATTAAATTTTTAAGAGTAAATCGAAATAAGTATTTGTAATCTCATCTTTGCACAAGCGTGCGACTGTAAACGAAACAGGTTGTGGATTCGATTTCCACTCCAGGAAATGTAGTATTTTCATTTCCTGGGTTTGGTGACAAGGCAAAGCGCGGCGTTGAGTTCCGCCACTCAGCACGCAATGCGGAATTCGGCGGAAATTGGGGAACGGACTGTCTTAACACTAAGTTCACAGGTTCCCTCTGCCTGCCTATCTACCCTGCTATATATAACGCGAAATACAACATGAGGTTAAAAAAATCTCATCATGAATAATAATATTTGATGATCGATGAATCAATTATTCTACAAAATACCCCCTTGCGTTCTTTATGTCTAGATAACACAAGTACACAAAAACATTAACGTACCTACCTACACCATATAAAGAAAACCTATAATTTAACCTGTTGCAGCGTGTTGCTAACACCACACATTACTACCTCTTATACCTACTATAAAAGTCAGAATTTGTCTTATATCGATATCTATTGGGCACACAATTACTTTGTTGTAGAAAATGAATGTTTAATACTTATTATGTACCTTTACAAAAAGTGACTCTAATGAAAAATATTACAGAGGTCAATATCCATCCATATCCAATATCAAATATAATCTGGTATAACATTTAAAAGGATTAGATAGAAATTTATTCATGTGTAATCTTTATTAATTTTTTCAATATATGCAAATTAGAATAGAATATTTATTTAATATATTCACTAATTTTACTAATAAATTATAGTTATTTAGTTTTTATTAATTTAGCAATTTAATAGTAACGTAAAAATCATTATTAAATTATTAACATGTTATAGTTACCATATCAGACTTGTCATTATCTACTCACATCGGAAATGAACTACACTATTGAGAATTAAATGTGCTCAACTGGCACGTTCGAAGCGCCATAATTAAAGAACGGAACTGATAATAAAATTTTATTAATACTTATGATTCGAAATATCATTTTTATACAATAGTACTCATTTATGTATATTTAATTTTCTAAAGTCAATAATAATATGGTAAGTGTGCCGTAGTAATTTTTAACACTAAAAAACAAAGAATTAAAGTACGCACTTCTATAAGAATTCATTAGAACTTTTCCATTAGGTTGCTAAAGAAATTTATCTCGATCACCGTGAGAAGTCTTCAAAGTGCGGGCTTAGGATTTTACAAAGAACACTATGAAAGGGAACTTTTCTCGGTCTGGAAGTAAATCTTTTTATTATGTTTCTTTAGATTTATGTACATAATTTTTATTCTTTACAAAGTTCAAGGTAAAACCTTGAACTCATTTTTTAATTGTCCTTTTCTTATGGATTTTCGCTACTATAACATTTTCAATTTACATACTAAAAATATAAATAAAATTTACAGAACTGTCGAAATACGATTTAAGGAATCATTACTTAGAGCCATCAATTTATTTTCCAAGGCTCTACCGCATTTGGACCAAGATTAATGGCTTAGGTACGCGTCTGCTAAAGCTTCAAATTTACTTTAGGATATTAATCTTACTCCTTAACTTAGCTATTAACATGAAAATAGAAACCCAACGTATCATACAATAGTATCTATACGTCTCGAAACATTTAATCAAATCGGCTACGTCATCTTCTGTAATTCATTGACTATAGCAAATTCATATAGTTATATAAAATTCTAATATGATTTTAGCCCATGTAGCACCTACGCCTTTTAGACTCGAGTTATAAAATTAACGAATTCACAGATACCTTCTTTAACTATTTCTCATTAAACATTTTAACTAGTTCCAAGAAGTTACTTTAGAGACATCATAAATAAAAATTTCAACGTTCCATCAAAAGTTTAATAAAAGCGAAACTTTATCACTAATCGAATGAAAACACTTTCAAACATCACACGGCGGTTCCTTCGCCCACACTCGTTATCTTTATGTCAAAACTCGAGCAATTATACTGGCCTACAAAGCGCCAACATGTTGTATTATCAAAATATTTACATAGCAAAGGAAATAAGTACCAATTTTTTATTACAAATTATTGTTCACATTTTATAATATTTATCAAATACGCACCTTTATTTTGTGCGGCCATCACGATTAATAGCCGAGACAACGTAGAGCATTATTTGCGCGTGTTCACATGTCTCACTTTTTTCAGTGTAATAATTCAGAGATGCTACGGGTACAGAACGTGTTTACAATCTCACTGATGGTTGAAAATGGCTTGTTTAGTGGAAAAATCGATGTCGCGCCGCGCGCAGTCGGCTGCTAGCGGTACGCAAGTGATAAGGTCCTGAAGTATGAATATATCTATCTATGGGTTGATATACTACCTATTCTGAAATTTGGGCACGTACCGCATCGAAAATGGCTGATTGGCTAGATTGTATGGAATGTTATTCCAAATACAAAGCTTCGTTCTAGCGAACAGCGGATAATAAAATTTCCTCTTCCTCAAATATCATTTCGTGTCCTACATCTATTAATCTTTCGTATACATATTTTATATGTTATATTATTATATTATTCTAATTATTTAGATAGTCTATAAAATATATTATTAAAATAAACAACAGATTAATGTTCACTTTCACCTTAATATAAAATAATATTTAAGCTGAAATTACATTTGGTTGAGAAAATACGAAAATTTTAGTTACAACCAAAACATTCGCAACTATGTTTACTGCAACAATATTTCAGTCTCATTACTAAATTCATACTAGTAAAATACCTCGAAGTAATAATTTTATATTATGAAATAAATTAATCTAGTAACTTAATTTAAATTAATTTAGTAACATTTTATTATTTAAGCGTTTTTATCTAGATAGCCGTTAGTGGGTAAAACATATTAAATGCCAGTAATATAATTATATCAATAATTAAAAAGAAAAATAATTCTTTACGTGTAATCTGTGATACATATCCACTTTTAATATGAAATACTTTCTATACTAAATATTAAGTTTCAGTTCGCTGTAAAATTGAACCCGCCAAAATCTTTGTCAAATCTTTGATGGAAAAAATGAAATGAAAGTGTAAAATAATATTTTTTTGGAAGTGTTACCGTATGAAAAAAAATCAATACTATCTACTGATTAAAAAAGTGTGCTTAAAGTATTTTATGGACGTAACATGGCTTATCAACCCGAACAACCGTTTTTAAAAATGGTTTTGCATCTATTCATCCCCCAAAATTTTATTGACTTTGTCTTACGGTACCTGCATAAAGAAAATGGTAAAAAAAAAACTTGACGCTGCCATCAAAAGCATGCTCAAGGGAGGCCTAAAATAATAATCACACAATTACGTCTTAGCCTCTATTGCACACTTGTTTTTGAACTACTTTCAACGTGATATTGATTTTATAATTAGATTTCAACATATGTAATTTTGCAGGTGTGATAAACACTGTGACTGTGTGACACGTTATTTAAATTTTGTGACATGTTATTTAAATAAATTTGAAAATTTAAAAAGCAGCTTCACACTTTTTGCTACAAAGGAAGACAGACAGATAAAATATAGAGTTCAGAAATACAGGTATCAATCAAAATAAATTATTAGTCAATAAATTAAAAGTTAATTATAACCAGAGGTTCACAGTCTCTGTTGTACGTGGTATATATAAAAAATTGTGGCCACATTTGTTAACTATTTTTCTTGACGTATTTACAAATCTGTAATAAAACACAAGTAACATAAAGCTTGCACAATTAAGGATTCTCAAAAATTTACTACATTTGTAGATGATGCAACATTTTATTTAGTTTTTGCTTAACACGCCTAGCGTAAAACGGACGGAATTGGTACACAATTGTGAATTACCATTTGACGAGCAAATGTCAAATCAGCTGTGCATAAACAAAAAAAACTTATAAGCTATAGTGTTGAGTTTTGAGTTGATAAAGAAGTTATAAAATAATTAAATATTATAAAAATGAAAGATACAAAAATGAGCACGCATTTGTCTGGTGGTAGGTTAAATGTCGCTATTTTACAGGAAACAATGAGAAAGGAATTATTAAATTTGCTTCAGCAATGCGAAGGACCTAAGGTGAGTTTAATAATTTTCTACTTCAACTATATAAAGTATTTAGACTATTAAACCTTAAGTTTTTCAGTATTTTAGTCATAATAGCCATATACCAAATCTTGAATAATAGTTAGAAAAGTGCATGTTTATAAAACTGACGTCTTTTGTAAATTGAAAAAATGTTTGTGTAAAATAAATATTTTCTATATTCTTTCTTGAATTTCTTAAAATAAAATGATAACAACAATTTAGGTCACAATATGGGATGAATGGTTAGCTGGTCCAGTTGGGCTTGTGGCTCAATATTCATTACTTATGGAACACGAAGTAACTGATATGTTTCCGCTCAGACCTGGAAGTTTACCTACAATATCTGTTAAGCATATAATATTCATTGCAAGGCCAAAACTGGTCTTGATGGATCTTGTTGCAGATTATATTCTTTCATTGAGGTATGTTACATCTTCCTAAGATATAGTCAAAGTCAATATATACATTTTGAGTATAAATAGTAAGAAAATATTGTTACAGGTCTAAACAAAGTTCTCCAGTGGAATTTCATTTATTTTTTGTGCCTAGAAAAAGTGAACTATGTGAGAAACATTTAAAAAACAGGGGTGTGCTTTCAAATCTTACTCTACAAGAATTTAAATGTGATATATTTCCATTTGACAGTGATGTGATGTCATTAGAGCTTCAAAATGATTTTCGGTAAGTTAGTAGGTTAGGCTTAAACAAATGCTTTATTATGTTATATTTTACTAAACATTAATTTTATATTTTTCTTTTTTGTACTTAACATATGAATCTTAAATATAGTATGCTATAAATCATGAAATACAGTTGTATAAATAAAAAAACTTCAACAGAGAAAATTATTTGGAAGGGGATCCAACTTGCCTATACAATGCAGCACAGGCTTTAAGAACTATACAACAACTCTATGGAATAATACCTAGAGTATATGGAAAGGGTCAAGCAGCTAAGCAGGTAAAATTCTGCTGAAATCATCAAATCATCATAAATAATAATATTTCTACGATTTTTATTTTAATTTTCCTATTGAAGATTACTAATATACTAAGGTTAATGTGTGCAATTAAATGTTGTTAATCCTCATTTGGGAGGCTGATGCTATTTGTGAGCCTATGATACAATTATATTTGAATAAAACAACTGTTGAGTTTTTGGCAGTACTTCTCTCAATACTCCCTTCTGAGCTGATGATAGTTTTGAGTAGGACTGACAATACGGACATTATTGTTAATTTTTACGTCGAAAGTTCTTGTAATTACCTATTATTGAATAAATAATATTTGGATTTTAATTGAAAACAAAAAAAGGAAGAACTTCTCAATTTGACTATATAATATTTTTTTAAAAAATTATTATTTATATTTGCAAAAATGTTCTAAAAGGCCAAACCTTTTATATAAATAACATTGCAGGTGTGGGATCTTTTTTGCCGATTGAACAAGGAAGAGCAAGGTCTGGGGCCAAGAGGAGCTTCCACATCATGTATTGACCAACTGCTATTGCTTGATCGAGCTATTGACTTTACTAGCATTATGTGCACTCAGCTTACTTATGAAGGCCTCATTGGTAAGTTAGTTTCATATATATTTTTTGCTTTATATTATTATATTCTTCTCTGAACGATATTGAAAAATGTAAACATAAAAGTATAATATTTAATTAAAAATGTTAATGAATTTATGATTGAATAAAATTTATAAACCTTTCCATTCTATAAACATTTAAAGTTTTTTGAATATAAAATTATACAAGAAACACCCATAGAAAATAATGCTACACTATTAATGGCAAACACAATGCTCATTATTGAATATAATTATTTTATTTAATTTCACTTAATAATTTGCCCGGCAATACAGACAGTACTACGCAAGAAAATATCTTCTACAGTATAATTACAAATTCAGTAATCTGTTAGATTAATTTATAATAGTTTAAGAGAGTTGTATATTCCTGATTTCCATTTGATGCTGTATTCTTAATTCTCTTTAATGGCATACTATAGATACTTATAGATACTTTCTTGGAGTATGGCAGGCGATAAAATTAAACTCAACGTCATAGACGATTACTTTACAAAAGAGACTTGAGAAAGTGTATTTGACAAGTCATTAGTCTTATCACTGATCGTATCATAATAAACCATAAAAAAGTAACACTATACAATATATTTTTAGAAAACTTGATATATCCATAACTTACGTCACACATTAAGGGGGAGGGAGGAGGAAGTGTGACATTGTGTGACAAGGGGTAGGAAGGGGCTTAAATATTGTGACATAACATTTTTATATAACTAATACAATTTATAATATTTTAAAAAGTAAAAAACGAACAGTAAGTTCAACCTCATTGCTTACTAAAGAATAACATAAAAATAGTTGCAACTCTCCAGCTTTGATTATAAGGTTCAATTTATTAAATTAAACTATTCTAACCGGATTAATCGCGTATATTTTAGTATTCGGATTCGTGGTTTGTGAGAATTTAAATGGAAATTAAAACATTTACGAACAGTTTTTTTATTTTATAAATTTCTTAATGTAAAATTGAAAAATATATGACACTAAGTAAGGGAGAGTTTCCTGAATGCAACCAGTTGTGACAAGGACGAGGGAGGGAACATAAAATAAGGAATTGCGTGTGCCTAATTTATGGATGGCCCCTTATATTGATTTATATTATATTTTTGATATTGCTATGTATATATAATGTGATGTTAACATTATTGTATGTTTTAAAACTTTTGTAGATGAATTATACGGAATTAAAGTCTCTACCGCTAAATTCCCTGGCCACAAATTCGTAAGTCCTGACGATGCTAGCCCCGAAGTAACTGCTCGGGAACAAAAACGAATCATACTAAACTCCAGTGAAGAACTGTTTGCAGAGCTAAGAGATGCAAATTTTTCAACGGTATGTTATATGGTGTTTATTTAGCTACCTACAGTCACTCTGTTCTGTAAGCAGAGAGACCCTATTGTTAATTCTCTACTTTACCTGAATATGTAACGAAAAGAAATTAAATATTGTTATTTCCTCAAGAATGTACGGAACTACAACCAAAAGGGCTTAATTAGCTTAGCACTTTGCCTTGTTACCAAACCCAGGAAATAAAAATTCCATTTCCTGAAGTGGGAATCGAACCCACAACCTGTCACATTTACAGTTGCACGCTTGTGACTCTGCGCCACAACAGGCGTTATAATATTATGTTATATTTGTATAAAAATTTATAATTTTTACAGCTTTGTACTATTTCTCGGATAGTAGAGAGAAGTTATTGTTAAGACATTTCTCTCCTTTCATCCCGAAATCGAGAAGTGTTTAGTGGCGGAAATTCGTCGCGATGTCGCGCGATGTCTTACTAAAGTGGAGAAATAAAAGTAATATAAATATCATTATTTATCTGAGCGGATATCGAACCCACAACTAATCCAACTCAGAAGTGTAATCACCTCAAACCTCAGTCAAAGCTATCGCCGCGATGGCTTCATTGATTTTAGTAACAATTTTATAATATAATAAGTAGATTACACTTAATATCAGTTATTCATGTTAGTATTAATTAGATTTCACTTAATGAGGTGAGTATTTAATTATAAATTTTTACCATATTTCTTTTTTTCTTTTTTTTTTTTAACTTGACACTGTAATCCTGCATATAGCAGGGTAGGCAGAGGGAACCTAAGAACCTAGTGTTAAGACACTCCGTTCTCTTACAACAGTTACGTTCCCCACCATATTTCACAAATAATAATTATGTTACGACGTTAAACAACGTCGGCTTTTGTAAAGTTAATACTTCTTTAGGTGGTATTTAATATTTATCATTTATGAGCTTTGCTTACATCATAACATATGACTGGTTAGCCTTTAATAAATTGTTAAAAAAACAAAACTTTTGTATATATTATATTATTTTTTTTAATGTTGTATGTTGATATGTTTATAATGTTCCTTTTTATATATTCAGGTGGGAGCAGCTCTGTCCAAAAAAGCCCGTGTTATTAAAACGCAGTTGGATGAAAGGCACAATGAAAAATCTGTGCAGGAGATCAAGCAATTTGTAACTCGTTTACCGCAAATGTTGGCCAACAAACAGTCTCTAGCCATACACACTGCCATTGCGGAATACATCAAAGAGGTAACTAAAATATTTACAAAATATTAAAAAAAAAAACTAATAAAACACGTTTTTATATTTTTTCTATGCATGCAAATATTGTACTGTCATTTGATCCAGATACGTGTGCTAATTATCAAGCAATTCGAACAGCAAGGAGGTCTAAACAGTACTGAAAAATTACCATTATATGTAATTTTTTATTATAATATATTTAATACATACTTGTCAAGCTTTACATATTAATATATTTTTTAAAAATTATCAAATCTTTAGATTCTAAAGTAAAATTTCTCTCATCTAACACAATTAACACACACGAAACAATGTTTCAAACATGCGTATTTTTAATTTAATTTCATTAAGATTTTTTTTTTTTTTTAGTCAACAGACTCATTTGAATTCCACGACACCGTTCAGTGTGAAGAAGATTTCTTAAACTGCGTAGATAATGACAAGGTCTGTCCTTTCATTGAAGACCTAATTGCTCAGAAAGCTCCTATAAATAAGGTAAATTAACTAATTTCTTAAAGTTACATTGTTTCACGAAAATGAAAATAATTTATTAAATATAATATACTAATATGGTTAGGTAGAGAGAGGAGCGCGGACATTAGAAGAAAACGTTAATGCGCATTTTAAAGGGGCCCCTTAAACCTACCTTGGGTCGTAAGACCCAGGCACTCTCTCTGCAACGCGATGGACCCAGCACCCGCACGGTGAATCCATGGATTGCTAAGCAGTTTCTTCTAATCTAGCCAAAAGCTGTTTTGTGTACAATCAGAGAATATCCCAATAATCCAATAATGTTATCTATTTTTTTTATTTTAATGAGAAATTATAAAATAATATATTCATGGTGAAATTTAAAAGAATTTGTCAATGTGATTCATTTTAAGTCGTAATATAAATTTTGACTGTAATATACAAATATGCTTAAATATATTTGTACTTTTTGTTTTGAAGTTTTTATTACAACACGTAAGAATATTATATTTGCATACTTTCAGGTACTTCGTCTCATCTGTCTACAATGTGTGACGGGATCAGGTTTAAAACCAAAAGTCCTAGAATACTACAAACGCGAGCTGGTGCATGTGTATGGGCTTAAAACCTGGCTTACTCTTTGTAATCTTGAGAAATGTGGACTACTCAAACCGCAAACGGGAACACGACAGTACGCTGTATTGAGGAAGGTGTGTATCTAATAATTAGAAAAAAAAGGAATATTTTCGATAACAACGCATTGGAAATACGTTAAATTATTAATATTATTGTCAACCAGTATTACATAGAGAATTTGTACATCTTTGTACATGACGATGTCCTTCTATCCAATTAATTTTAAAATATTTATAACTTATTTATCATATGTTTAACTTTATGAATTATCTAATTAGACATAAATAAAATAATTATGCCTTTTTTATTATTTTGTAGGCACTACACTTGACTAAGGATGAATCGGAATTAGATCCAAATGAAAAGAGCTTTCTGTCTTGCAAATATGTACCATTAAATGTACGCCTCAGTGAACATATTGCTAAGAATAAGGGATGGGCTGGTAAGAGATTTAAATGTTTTTTTTTTAATTCTGCATGTCCTACATAGCAACAGCTTTTTTTTACCAGAGAGAGAAGAAAAATCGTTTACATATAAATTTTCCTCAATCCAACATACAACTGACCCACTGTGCAACAATGGACTCAATTAATTTAGGATTTAGGCAATTAAAAAAAAGGACCCTAACAAACTTTTGTACAACTTCCGTATTTATTTTATGTTGTAAAAAAATATGCTAAATATTAAAACTCTTTAGCTTAAAAATGTACTTTTATATAAAAATGTAATATAATATTTTGATAATACTACATTATTGATAAAAATGTAATGTAATCGTTATCTGGGTAACAGTACATTTGACTCTGGCGTCGAATAATTAACTAATTACGTGACGCATATTAACAAGGCTATAACAAAGTAAATTGAACTTGTATGTATGAATATAGATATGATAAATAAAAATATGTATACTATTTCTATACTAGGCGTAGAAAAGGCGACTTGCATACAAACATTTTTTAAATATTAACAGATGTCAGGATTTCTATTATAAGTCACGAAAAACTACAAAAAGTAATACACTTTTTTTTATTAAGTTTTGTTGTGGTACATTCATTTTCTCCTTCAATATACAGTGCAGCATTTTTTTATAATGAAATATTGTAAATGTAGATTCTTCCCACTAGAATGTGTTAAAATTAAAAGAATATTCTCATAACAAAACATTATGTACCATGTATTAACTTCCTTTTATTAAAGAACTAAGTATTTTTTTGTAAAATACAAACAAAAATATATTGTTGTTTTATTAATAGATATTTTATAATTAGAGGCAGTTATTTTAATAAAAATTAAGTTCTAGTATATCATATATTGTTTATTTTAGGTATAGCAGATGTACTAGGCTCTCTACCAGGTCCAACAATTGATGAACTACAAAGCCTACAACCTCGCATGACTCGACGTAATTCTATTTCTAGTGAAAACTCATCTTCTATTGAAAATCCGAAAGTCATTCTTGTTTTCTTTATTGGAGGTTGCACTTATCATGAAATATCAGCTTTAAGAAATATTAGCCAACAAGAAGATTCAAATGTGGAATTTGTAGTGCTCACCACAAAACTAATTAATGGCAACACATTTATTGAAGCTATAATGGAATCTGATTAAAAATATAATACATGACTCCTTATATATAATATTGTTTGTTCTTTTGTAATTATGTTAACAAAATATTGCTTACGTGTTCTATTTCATATGTGAATATATTATCTAAAAATACATTTTTTGTCATTTCATTGCACTTGCTACTATAAACATATAAAATAATTTTAAATACTACATGATTAAATAAAACTATATGAACCATGTATTTTGGTTTATTAAAATTTCATATTATTTAACTTTGCATATAATATAAATTTTAATTTGATCAGTTTAAATAAATTTACAAAAATCTTGCATGCTTACTGTCTATATATTACATTATTAAAGCTTCAGCGTAATAAAAATAATTTTTACACCAATATTAACAGAACTTTGGGCTTGACTACTCTCATAAATATTCATTACTGGTATATTTTGTGATGTTAGATTTCTTTGAAATATTGACACCAAATTTTTTTGCCAAATCTAATAATTTTTCATTGTCATAACCGATTTTTTCCTTATATCTTTTTATCATTAGCGGCATTAGTGTTTCTAACATAAATTTAAGGTTTTTCTGAACATATCCTGAATCACTGTTAGAAGTTAATGTAAGGCGTGAATTAAATATAGCATAAATACACTCATCAACAACATCCATCATATCCTTTGTAACTATGTGTAGGCCAACATTTTGTACAGTAAGAATAGACTGTGCGAACCATATAGTACTACTTGATAAGTCCACCCACGTCTCATTTATCACATATTTAGTTAAGATAAGGCCTAAATTTTCCACTTGTATTAAAAATTTATTAACTCCAGCTTTTGTATGCATATTTACAGGGGTCCATTTGTCTTCTGATATTTTATTTTTCATAGAGTCAACAATTTTTTCTTTATAATCTTTCAATGCTTTTATTATTGGTGTTCTTAAAGAACTGTTCATTTGAAATCTTAAATCTAAACCAAATTCACAAAATAGAGTACATTGATCACGTAAACTCTGAACACATTCTAAAACAGAGTCTAAAGCACACTGTGGAGTAAATACTTGCTTTATAATCTGACTCATCAATAGTCTAAGTTGCATACTAGCCCACACTATGAAAGCACTTAATTTATTTTTAGGAAATAATGAAATAAATTCAGTTAAGGCATCACTCAGTGAGCAAAAAAACACTTCACCCACTTGTTTAACATAACTATATATAGAACCCTCAAGTTGAACACCTTTTACATGAGCCCTGACTGTGTGGCTACATATATCTAGAAAAAGTTCACAAGCCTGACTAGTCATATTAAATTTATTGAGTATTAGAACAGGATGGCGGGATGATCTTAGACCACCTCTTGGACTCCAATTGTGAGTTACATCAAGTTCTTTTAGAAGAATTTCAGTCAAAGATTTTTGTTTTTGCTCTATCTTTTTTAGTATTTCATTTTTTTGTGGATGGTTGGTAAAATCTCCAGAATTCAATGTATTTTGAGCCAATATCATTAGCTCATAGGTTTTTTGAAAATGTCTCTCCACTATAAGCACATCCAACTCTTCTGTAACATCAGCTAGCCAATCAGGCAAGGGAGTTACCTGTGGTGAAGGAATCTCTTCAACAGAAAGACTTGGAGACTCTAATGACTCATGCTTAAGCTTATCTTGAGAATCTTTTTTCTTTTGTTTGGAATTTTCTTTTTCAATATGCATTTTTTTAGCTATATCAAATTTATCAAGCCAGTCTTTTTTTATCGCTAAACTGTTGCACTGAAATACTCTAGTGTCTGGAAAAGCTAGCACCTTAAATGCCTGTTTTACAGTTCCTAAGTCACGTACATTTACTACTGCTAAAGTGCTAATAGGGTAACTAGTCTGAAATTTGTACCGCATTGGCCCCCGTCTATTTGAAATCCATGAAGTTAACATTAAACAGTCATTAAATAAATAAACATGCATTCTTTGAAGTGCAGAGTTTTCTTCGGCGTCTATCTCTAGAAGATCTCCTTCATGTAGTAAGTTTCGTTCTGGAGAATCTAACAAATTCATACAACCTTCTACTTTTTCTGATATAGAGTTAAGCTTATTCTTTCGTTCTTCTTCGGCTCTCTCTGCTTCTAAATTATGATTGTCTAATGACTCCCGGGATAATGTATTTTCATTACCTAAAATAGAAGCTTGTGATAATGTTGTAAGAACAATCCTTTGATCGCTTAACAAATGCGACAATTTGTACATTTCAGTTTCTAAGTGAGATATCTCGGTAGCGGTTTCAATAAACTGCATATAATTTTCATACACATTTTTCTTCAGAGCATTAGCAGTTTCATCAGCTAAACTTTTAATTTTCTCCTTTTGCTGGGCTAGCTCCTCCCCTCCGACACATGACTTTGCCAACTCTTTTACATACCGTTCCGGAACAAAATCTGGGACCGCAAACTTTTCCATATTAATATCAGACATGGTTTTGCATAAATATTTACAATTACGTTAAATAGTTAACAATAAAAATACTGTTTCTCACATCATTCGATAATCGAACGACAGGACGTATCAATCAACCCGTCAATGTCAATCTTAACTGGCGTTTTGTGTTCATAAATGTCAATTTCTAACTGTCATATAACGTTTTATTTTCCGGTCTTTACACGTATGGTATCATGTAAGATTTTATTCAACCATTAATATTTATATTACAATTTATGCTTCTACAATAAAAAATTCTAAACATTTTTTTTTTTGTTTATGCCTATTTATAATAATAGTATATGGCATACAACTGTATATATTTTTTTACGCTACTGAACATCAGGTACGTCTGGTCTTGCACGTGTTTGACTGATAAGCGTACTGTACCAACGAGTACGGTACAAACAAACAATCTTCAGGATATTCTTAATAGTACACATTCTTAGTATAATTTTTGGGACATTCTTAGTAGATTTTTTTACTAAAGCACAATGTCTCGACATGGATGAAAAAAGTAGAGAGGAGTAAGAACATACAGTAAAAATACAGTAGTATTTTATAGAAATCGTCCGTCTGAAGCAAAGCTGACGGCGTCAAACCAATTCAATCCAAAAGAGAACAGTCTGATAATCAGATTTTGTTCGCGTTCCAACTTGTTAAGCGTTTGTTGCATTAATTTTAGCTGACAGGTATCTAAATAATACAGTATAAACAGTAAAAGAGAATAGGCCATTGATATTTTTATTTTACAATATATCTCACAGCTCTATACTTAAATATAAGACCAAGATTATACAGTCCACTTCAACCAATTTGCACTAGTGGCAAGTTATAGCAGAAATTGAAAGATATTTTTTGGATTATGATCTAAGACTGCTGAGAATACACACGTATGATTTTTCAACAACATAAATTTCGTAAAAAGTGAACAGAGTTTTTCGTTGTTTCCATTGTGTATTGATGTATACTACCTATATTCTATACCTATATTCTAGTCATATATGAAATCATCATTTTGTGTTAACGTAAAGCCTTTCTTATGCAATAGATCCACCTACGTAGTTATATTAAATTAAAGTAATGAGATCAAAGATATCTTGAACTATATTCACAATCTGTCACTCTTTGCAATGTTAATATGATTTTAAATAAAATATTTGAAATTTTATACTATATTTCATTATAAAATTTAATAAATATTAAAAATCAAATGACTATAGGTACTGCTTAATAATATTATTTGAAAATGTATGTTTATGACAATAAATTTAATTATATTTATTTTTTAAGAATCCAAATGAAAACACATTTCTTATGTTAAAATAATATTTATTTTAATGCTTATTAGTTATCGATCTCGTGTTAAAGATATCGAATAATCTAAAACAAAGGATCAATGTCACCGTATTTTGATTGTGTTGTCTTCTTATTTTTATTAAATTATGGCAAGCTTATTCTTTTTTTTCTTCGTTCGCAATATTTTCGGCAGTGATGTTCAAGTTGGCGGTGACTTGTGGAGGCTCCACACTCTCGGTGAAGTTACCATTGCGCTTGTATCTATAATAGCGAGTGGATACTGCTTCGGAATGAGACTGATAACAGCTTACGAGAGCGTCTCCGTGGTGATCTACGTGTAAGAGAAATTGTGTTTAGTATCATAGAAATTTTTTAAAAATTTTAACGACGTCAAATTATAATAATATTTACATTAATTATGGAATACAATTAAAATTTTATAAATTAAAAATATAGTTTTATATATATACTTACCGCCAGGACAAGTGCATACGGCAATATGACGGCGCGCCATACATACGGCGCCAGAACCACACTGTGTGTTTCCGAGACAAGGGTCCACGCATTGATAGCCAACACAAGCTAAGTGATCTGGGCATTGAGCGTCTAATTCACATTGACCCTAAAAATATGATTATTTTACACATTTTTTTTAACATTGGAATCGTAAGGAAGTTTCATAAGAATCAAACAGCTTATACACGAAGATACCCTATTCCACTTTAGTAATCTTTGTCTATATTATTCTATATAGAAGTAATATTTAAGCATTCATGAAGTTTATTTCACATTTTATAATATTATTTAATATGGGTATCGTAAATTACCTTTTCACAGGAGACGAGAGCATTACCAAGATAGCCAGTAGGGCAAGTGCAGACGGGACGCTCGGCGCCGGTGCGGTCGTGACCGGGAGTGCATTTCGCATTAGCACCACATGGGTTAGGCTCACAAAGGTCACCTTAACATAAAATATACTTTATATTTGACAAATTTAATGTTTTACCTTGTATACCCAATTATATTATGAAAATAAGTAAAATAAATTAGGTATCGCCTATATATGCTTAATTGAGTTTTTCTTTTTTTAAATATTATAAATAAACAAAGAGAACACATTTTTAAGGAGTGTCGATTTTTATATTTATTGTGTAATATATATAATACTTACGAGCTTCGAAAGGTCTGCAGAATGTGAATGGATCGCCTGTCATAGTCTTAGGGCACGAGCACACTGGTGTCAATCCACGAAGGTTGCAGTCCGCATTCACACCGCAAGCGTTTGTGCACGGGTTGATACACGCGTTATACACACATGCTGGTTTGTAACTTGGGCATTCACTGTCTGATGTGCACTCAGCTGAGCAGATTTTGTATGGATCACCGTGATAGCCCTGAATAAGTAAAAATAACATAAAATATGAAATCATGTAACAATAAAACAGCCTCCGCTGTTCTTAATATTAAATTAAATACATCCATTGTTTTTCTATACATCGATATGAAGAAATAAGTAACAAAAAATCAAAATATATGTCATGCCTCAAAATAGTGAGATGGAATGGATGGATGGAAACTAATATTTAATATGCAAAACAATCATCACATACCCTGGGGCACTTGCAGACGGCGCGGTGCTGGGCAACGGTCTCGCAGTCCGCATTCACACCGCAGTCGCTACAAGGGTTCACGCACTTGAAGTTCCGACATGATTGCTGTGATCCGCAGTCGCTATCAGAATCACATTCGTGTCTGCAGCCTGACAGTGGACTACCCTACAACATATGGTTCTAAATTAGAAATGGATCTAGTTTTTGACATAATCTGGCAAAAGTATTCATTTTTGTAAGGAATGTATAAATTGAAACGAAAAATATTGAACACGTTCATACTACAAAAAAGTTAGCCCTGATGAAAATATTTCGAGAAACTTTAGAATAAATTTTTATATTGGAAAACAATCTATTATCTAAATAGAGTTAAATAACATTTATTTACTCTGTATCCGGGTAAGCAGGTACATATAGCCTGGTTGTTGGCGACGTGACATTTCGTATTTTGCCCGCAGGGAGATGGGTGGCAAGCTTCCTCTAAAATAATACAAATTAAGAAAAAAATTATTACCATCCACTTATACTTACTACTATTACCATCCAAATTAAATACTATGAATATAAATGGAGTATTTTGTTACTGTTTAATTTTACATTAAATACTCTTCTGCCACTTAATACGCAATGTCTCGAATTTAGGCGGTAGGGCACGGAGTGTCTTATTACTCTTTTACTACTCTGCTATGCGAGATAAAGCGTAAAGCTGCCCTTTTTTATACCTGGATCAGCGACTCTGCAGGATGAAAAAGGATTTCCAGTATATCCAGCTGGACACGTGCATACTGGGACATGGTGACGAACCTGTAAAAAAATAATTAGCTTTACAGGTATTGATTTGCATATAATATCTACCTCAAGTTTGGTCATTTTCTTTAAAAACATGAGTATGAGCCTCAAGAAAGCATACGAGTACTTACATCGCAATTAGCATTGACTCCGCAAGCTCCATCACAAGGATTGATGCAATGTTGATTGACGCACGACTGGTGAGCACGGCATTCGCTATCCTCTGTAGATCATATCAATTTTATAATTATAATTTTTCATTAATATTAAAATGCATATGATGAACATAACTAAGTAATTAGCTACGTGAGTATATAACTGAATTGTTCATAAATATTAAATTAATATTCGAAGGAAAAAGTTGGGATCCGTTTTATGAAAATTATGCGAACGGAGAAGTATCAAATACGGCGTAGAAGTACACGGAGTACACGGAGAGTAAGTGCTGAAAGTCGTTTTTCTTTATAGTAATACATTAAAAATACATTAAATAGATAAAATAAATATCACATACATCTGAAATAAAATTTTGCATAAAATGACATGCACGTTGCTCAAGCAACTTGTATTTAGAACCTCATCATGCCAACAAATTTATTCAGTTAGCTTTATATAATATATCTAAGCAATTCTTCATTTTATGGCATATGTCTACTAAAATAAAATAATTTCCGATGCTTAAAATATAATGATAAAAAATTAAATTACTCTTACCAACACATTCAATTTTAACGCATTGCGACAATGGATCTCCGGAATATCCTGGAAGACACGCGCAAACTGGTCTCACGCTGCCATGAGTACAGTGTGCGCCTACTCCGCAGGTGTTGGGGCCGCATCTCACCTGCTCATCGGATATAGACCGCCCATGCTCGTATAGGTTGTGACCATAATAACCCCGCGGGCTGTAGTACCGTTGGCCTGCATTATAAATAAATTAGAAATAAATAATATTTTTTTAATATTATGAATAAACTTCATAATTGACTATAGCTTCACATTGTATCCCTCATACATCGGGGTAGAGGGAACCTTCAAAATTGACTATTTTATGTCTTTTCAATCTGAGTAGAATATGATTTTGTTTCTACTTGAAACCATTGACTTTAACCAAATGTAATACTTTAAATGACTAAAATCAATGAATTTATTGTTTTCCTATACTTATTTGTCTAACACCTATTTCAAAATTTCAAACCGCTATGTCTTAGTAAGTGTCTATTTAGTCAAATTACGACCTTGTTATATCGATATCGTTATATATTTAAGTAAACATCACAACGATGATGACACGATGTTCGCCAAAAATTAAGCAACATATGACTATATAAAAACTTCTTGCATAATCTTATAAATTATGAGACCGTGAGGCGTCGGCAACCAACCTTAGGTCACCATATTAGGGTGTAAACGAGTTATCAGCCCACACTGGACCTTTTGTCCTTGTCCACTTGACGGATCTCGGAAGCTTAATGGATAGCTATAACAATATGCAGCCGATTCATTAATGAAGTTGCGAATATGTAAATATTATTATTTATTAAGAGCGTGGGATTTAAGATTATTAGGATGTACCTATTTGAATTTTAAAATGAGCATTTTCTCTAAATTTAATTTAAGCATGTTTCTGGTTACAAGTTTGTAGGTATATTCAATTTTGTTTGACTTCAATTTGCTAAACAAATTGTATCTACTAATTGCTAATTTTTTGTCAAATTGACTCCAATAAAAGAAATATATATCAATAATTGCACATCCGGCAGTAAGTACAAATTACACTATAGGTACATAGAATTTTGATAATTTGTATTTTGTTAAAAAATAGATAGTAGTCTCCGGATGAACATAATACAGAGTTAGCTAGCCAAAGATTGAAAATTAAAAACAGAGTTTTGATAACAGTATTTAAAAATCAAATGATTATAAGTATATATTAGACATATTTAGGTAATAAGTAAATAATACATGGGTATATAATTTAACGTACCAAAAAAACAAATTTTATTTAATTTCATTATCGTAAAACTATTTTAACGAATTAGATATTTGCAAATTGTCATGATTCATACTTGTCTCCACACGGTAGTGGAGCTGTATAATAAAAAAAAAAATAGCAAAATATGAGTATGGCTTTAGGCCGTTGTGGGACAGTGGAACAATTATTGTAAACTAATCATTGTACGTTTAATCTTGAATTAGAGGAATGCCAGATGGTAATATTATAATGATTTTAATTTTTCCCCTTATGCTAAAATGAACTAAACTTGTGCCGTCTCGAAACTAAGTGAAGAGTGACAAACGGAGTAGGTACGTATCAATGTTCTCTATGTGGGAAATGTATGAAGTTAAAAAATAAATATAAATATCAAAATATTTCATTTCATAACTAAATTATTGTGATGATTAGATATTTATAAAATTTCCTGTTATTAAAAGATAATAATATGTAATTTGCTCGTCCTTGAAATGTTTATAATGCCCTTAAAAGAAGTTGTTTATGAGAGAACTCTATATAACACAATTTGATACAGTTCATTTAATATTCATTGGTCATAAAAAAATATTTGATACTATATTGTCTTTCCAACAAAGGAATATATCGATCGTTAGTAAGATAGATTGGTATCGAAGAAGATTCAGTTTAAAACACACACCTATTATCCATCCTAAATATCAATATTAGCATAAACATATGGTGCCGGACACTGGCTAGTATGTCTTTCTGAGTTAGTAACTGAGTCAATCGACCCACATTGATTACGTCAGTTTTATATAATTACATACTGTAAAGATAATTGACTTATTATAGTTCTATAAAAATCAAATATAATTTTCGAAATTCTTTCACCTATGGGAAAAAAATGATTTATTAATACATTTGACTATTGATACATTTGAAGAGATAACATAACATTTATAATTCAACAAATGGTAATATAATAGCAGTGTCTTAACAGTTCTTGCTTAGGCAGACTATAAGCAACCCTTTTTTGAATCCATAAAATATACCATTGTTTTCTACATAGGTTATGTAGATATATGAATCTACTGCTGTAGATAGCCAACAGCGCAGTAAGGCGATATCTTTTATTTTGTTATAATAATTATCTGTGAAAGTGTTTTTAATTTTTTTTAGTAGTTCAATTAAGTACTTAAAATCATAACGGTTACTTAACAGACTAAATATTCTAACAAACATTTAGCCTTTAGGTCACATTGTCGTCATCAAAGAAAAAAAAATTGTATTAAAATGAATATATTTGTATAATAGATGTAGAAATATACTTTATTAAGCAATTATAAAAATAAAAATATATTTATTATTCATTTTTTTTATTGGTAGGCTATTCCTCGACGTAAACAAACAGCTGACCTTAGATAATATTTTTGACATTGACAATTTTCCAGTTCACAATATTGACATGAGTGACAACCTTGTGATTTTCTTCTACATAATATATTGACGGACAATGAACGGCGTAAATACTATTATAAATTAAAACAACAAAACTTACAACCACCCTATTATTTAAAAATGTCTGCAAGTAAATTAGACGCCGTTTATCGAAGTATACTCTTAACGAAATTTTTCACGAAAGGTTGGGGAAAACCGGAAAATTTAAAGAGGTATGGGTAAATACAAAGTTACTGTATCTCAAAATATAATTTGTTTCATTGTAATATTATTTTAATAGAAAATTTTGTTCCTATTGTCAACTTACACGACTTAAAACTTCATGTTTTTAGGTTATTTGAGTTTAGAAAAGTAGTGTCAAATCGCGATGAGTGTTTTAAATTAGTTGAAAGGGATTACCCAGTGACTATTACGAAGGTAAGCTCTTTTCTTAAATTCCTTATTAAACTCCTGTAAAATTAAATTGAGCTTTTTATAGTTGATTATTTACAAAACAGGAACAAAAACTCACAGACTGTCATATACTGGAAGGATATTTCTTAACACCTCTGGAGAAACACTTGCCTGGAATTGTACCTGAAGTAGCTCAAAAAGCCCATTTCCAAATTCTTTTACCAGTGCAATGGCCAGATACCCGCTGCAAACCTGTGTGTTTACATCTTGCTGGAACTGGGGACCATGTAAGAATACTCTAATATTCATAATTTCATACTCACTTTAAACTCTTTAACATTGTTAGCTTGTGACATTTTAAATTATATATATTTTTATATGACTTGAAGTATGCCTTGTTAAAAGGACACTAATGTATTGTATGTGTTACATAATTTTTACACTCTAACATTGCATGACTATTTTCATTAAATGTATAAAATAAATAATTTAATATCTTGTGAATTATTTGAATAATTATAAAAAAGAATAATGGCAATGTAATATTATTATTATATAAAACATAAGTATCACATTGGGAAATATTTTATCCTTAATGCAATCCTCAAAATAGTACTACCATTTAGATGCAGTCCAGATATTTTTAACTTGTTTATGTGAACTAGATGTTTTGGCTGCATACAAGCATCAAATTACAAACAACAAATTAATTATAGAGCAACAAGTTTGCCATCTCTATACATAAATATATAAAGTTCATATTATAAATTTCATTACTTTATTTGAAATCACATACATTGAAATAAAACACCTGTCGTGGCGCAGAGGCACAAGCATAAGACGTAAACGCGACAGGCTGTGGGTTCGAATCCCACTAACCAAACCCGGGAAATGAAAAATTTCATTTCCTGGGGTTGGTTTGGTTCCGCCACTCAACACGCAATGCCTCAATTTGGCGGAAAGTGGGGAACGGAGTGTCGTAACACTAGGTTCCCTCTGCCTACCCTGCTATAAGTGGGATACAGCGTGAAGCTATGTATGTATGTATGTATGTATGAAATGCATAAAAAAAATGTTATTAAATAATTTCATTATTTCTGTTGACATTTTAGTTTTTTTGGCGACGGCGAAATCTAATGGTGAAACCTTTACTAAAAGAAGCAGGTATTGGAGGTATCATTCTAGAAAATCCTTTCTATGGACTTAGGAAGCCAACAGATCAAGTGTAAGTCCCTAGTAACGCAGTCCCACTTGTTTATGTTACATATTTCATATTGCTTTGTTTTATGTACTAATGTTTATGTTATAAATATTTTCTTGGATCACCTAGAATGAAAAACTTTTAACTTGCCACTTTATCATCCTCTTTTAACTACTTTAAAAAGTTTCACAAAGGCCCCTCATCAGGCAACTAAAAGACCAATATTAGAAATAAAGAAATTCTTACAATTAGGATTTAAACCATAAACAAGCTTATTTACATAGACTTTTCACATACTTGTTATGTGTCACAATAAATTTTAACAATGTCCTGTTCGTTATAAATATGGACAAATGGTGAAAATAACAACACAATGCGACATAACATGCTGATGTGAGAAATGCTCGGTCTAATTCATAAGTTTTTTTTTTAAGATAATAAATACATAATCATATTTTTATTACACATCTAGAGTTAGCAAATCACAAATAAATAATTTAACTGGTACTTAATATTTACTCGTTATTTAAAGTTACGGAAGAAAATCAACTTTTATTTTCCTAAATTTACAGTCGATCATCACTACATAATGTTTCGGACATATTTGTGATGGGTGGTTGCTTGGTCCTGGAGTCTTTGGTGCTATTTCACTGGTGTGAAAGAAACGGACTAGGGCCATTAGGAGTGACGGGACTCTCGATGGGTGGGCACGTGAGTTTATTATACATTCTTTAACAAATAAATGTGATATTTAAAATAGCTTTTATCGACTAACACTTCCGCAGATGGCGTCTTTAGCAGCGACAAACTGGCCGAAGCCTCTTGTATTAGTGCCTTGCCTATCTTGGTCAACAGCTTCAGCAGTTTTCTTGCAGGTATTTGAAATTTTGAAATTTGAAATAAAAAGGGAAACTATTTAAAAAATTTTAATTATGATGAACAATTACTAAATGGCGTAATCTGACCAAAACCTCTTAATGTCATGGCAAAAAGATTATATTTTTAAATCAGTCAAATATAACAGCGTAAATTTCAAAAAAGCATGGAATTTAATGAAGTTGAATTAAACACGCATGACAAGTATTTTGGACTTTCATTACATACGGTTGTAATATGTTTTACTTTATGTATTTTATTTTGCTATATGATTTTAAAACTGTTTTTTTTTTTATTGTATTTTAGGGAGTCATGTCACATTCAATAAACTGGGATCTTTTAGAAGATCAATATCTATCCGATGGTGTGTATAGAGAGAAATTGTCTAAAATGGTGACGATAGTCGACGAAGCATTTCTAGCCGGAAAAAAATTTGCACGCACTTACTCTCAAAATATTGAACACACACCCAATAAAAACATCAAAGGAAATTGTGTAATAGATTCTATAAATTACAACTCATTAAAAAATTTAGATATTACATATAAGGAAACTGGCAGTGCCAAAAGTAGCGCTCAAGTAGATGCTAACAATAATATAGAAATAAAAGCTAAGGTGCCTAGTAATACTGTGCTTAACACACAGGAACTTAACTTGAAAGAAGACTTGAAAAGGCTGCTCGAAGATAATAAAATAAGTAAATATTTATATGATAAACTAACTTCAAATAAAAATTTTGAATTGGAACCACAAGATATTGACGATATAAATAAGCTAAATGACGGTAGAATTAAACAATTGTTACTTAACACGCAAACGCGAGGTAAGACCTAACCCCACTATGCTGTCGTAGTTTTTGAAATTCATTCTTTAATGTAGTTTCTTATATAAACTAAATATTGAAAAGTATATATTTTAGTGACAGCAATTGTTCTGCTATGTATGTATTTCTCTTTTTCTTGATGGACATGTTAATCTAATGAATGGACCTAACATTATAATGTGTTTCTTCATTTTAGCACTAACACTAAAATATCTTTCAGATTTAAAAGAAATTTTAACCGAGCCGTTACCAAAATCCAGTGATGTAACAAATGTGGATCAGAATAATGATCAAGCAAAAACAATTGCTGAAAATACAATTGCGCTAGAAAAAGACAAAAATAACAATACATTAACCGTTCCAAAAGACAAAGCAGAACGTAAGTCTTGGAACGTATCAGATCTGACTTCAGACCTTTGGGTTAACTTGCCTTTTGTAAAGTCGAGTGGAAAGAAGATAGATATAGGCAAAATACACTGGAGGGACAGAGAGGCGTTGCAATTTATGCGCGGAATTATGGACGAATGTACACATCTGAGCAACTTTTCTGTACCATTTGACACTTCTTTGATTATCGGTAAGTTATATTTCTATTTTTTCCGTTCACAGTCCGTTCTCATAACATTTCTTTTCCCCACTTTCCACCGAATTGAGGCATTGCGTGCTGAGTGGCGGAACTCAACGCCGCGATTTCTAAATTTTTTACGTTACATTTTAGATTGTTATTTTAATTTCACTTGTATGTTTCCTGATAGTTCGTAATGAATGTTAGTTGTTTAACGTTAATAACTTGTGACGTTAGCGGTGTGCGCGAAGCACGATGCGTACGTACCGCGCGACGACGTGGGCACGCTGGAGGAAATCTGGCCCGGCGCGGAGGTGCGCTACGTCGACGCGGGACACGTGTCCGCCTACCTGCTACACCAGTCACTGTTCAGGTAACGTTGACTATTGAAGTTATTTAATTTTGTTATATGTACGTCTTTTTGCGTAAGTTAAATAAAATTAACCCTTTGAGTGCTATGGGCGCACATATGCGTCCAGCAAAGCCATCCTTGTGGACTGGACGTAATACGATCAGCAGTTCTCATCAGTATAGACAATAGTGTACCCCGCGCGCCGTCCGTACGAGCTGCATAGGCTGCGAGTATTCAGCACTCAAAGGATTAATAACTTACGCACCTTCACGCTTCATCCCGCAAAGCAGTATGGAGTAAGGGAAAATCTAGTATCAATACACCCCGTTCACCGCTTTCCGTGCGATCTCACATTGTGTGTTAAGTGGCGGAACTCAAAGCCGCACTTTGTCTTGCCAGAGCGAAGAAATAGAAATAATTAAAATATTAAAATCATTAACCCGGAGGAGAATCGTACCCACAACCAAACAGCCAAACACTGACCGACTGCACCACGATTACCTTATAACTTACGATATATGGCATTATATGCTCTCAATTTTTTTTTTTTAACTATATTTATATCTTATTAACTTTTGTGCGATATCTAGAATAAAACAAGTTATGATGAATATTATTTATTGTTAAATTGTTGAAATGTGTCGTTTGATATTCGATTGAATTAAATTACATTGTAATACTAATTTTAAAATATTAACCCTAAAACATTTAATTTTGTAGGTCCTGTATAAAGGAAGCGTTTGAGAGATCCAAAAAGAAGTGGCAAGATGGAAAACATTTAGTCTGACAACTACACTCTTTACAATACATACAAATCTATTACCAAGTAAACTTGTCGTGATCATAGAAATAAGGACTTACGTAAAGTGTTAACGAAGTAACTCCAATATAATTTAAAAAAAATATAATAAAAATATTTTCTATGGATTTTGAAACCGCTCGCATGGATTATTTTTATTCTCAATTTCTTATAAAAATGGTTTATATAATGCTAGTTGTTCAATAGGTCCATCCATGTTCTACGATCACGATTTTTATAACTTGATAGAAAATAAACCTTAGTAAAAGTGAACATAACGATTAACAAAATAATCAAATATAAAAAGAAATCAATAAACATGTTTCTTAGTGCTGTGAAGTTATTAATTATTATTAGAAATAATATAATTTAAAAAAACTTTTACATTTCAACTAAATGTTTCATATCTTTAAACTTTGTTTATATAGGAAAATATAAATTTAAAATTTATTATCACCATTTTTGGTCGATATTTAGTTAAAAAAATTTTACTTAGATGATTTTTAATATGCCATAAAAATATATAAATTTGTTACCGTTTTATTATAGAGCTTATACAAGGTGACTATATTTAATACATAATGGGTTGCTATTTTAAACAAAAGAATAGACCTTTCTTTATATTTTTATTTATTGAGCATAGCTCAATTAGCGTTAGAGATATTGTTGTAAAGCGATTAGCAAAAAGTTTTAATTTTTTGTATTATCTGAAATTACTAACATATCGTTAATTTTAAATCATGTTCTTTGTTTGTTATATGGATGTTAGTTGTTTAAAGTTATTTTAAATTTTAGTCGTAGTAGTCTAGTCTGTTTTAATTTGATTGGCATCTAATTGAGCACAAAATTATCTTTTCCGTTTCTGAAGTACAAAGTGTGATTTAATTGGATTGTATGTAATCAGACGTCATTTATTGTGAATTGCTTATAGATATTTATTGTTAACTATTTGCGATGTATATCTCTTTTGAGATTATAAAGTGTGAAATGTATTTTTATAAATAAATATATTTTTAATTTATTTTTGTATTTTCCTTTGAAGATCTCATGAAGTATTAATATCTATAGAACTTCAGTTCAATTCTTTTATTCGTTCGTTCGACGAACATACGAAACTACTGTGCGTTGAACGAACCAAGTTTCTTGGGAAGTATAGAGCAACGCTACAAAGGATTTATCCTAGATATATTACGAAAGACGCCTTGTGACGCCTATTGTGGCGCAGAGGCACAAGCGTACGACTGTAAACGCGACAGATTGTGGGTTCGATCCGACTCCAGGAAATGTAAAATTTTGTATTTTCATTTCTTGGGTTTTGGTAACAAGGCAAAGCGCGGCGTTGAGATCCGCCACTCAACACGCAATGCCTCAATTTGGCGGAACGGAAATGTTAAAAGAGAATGGAGTGTCTTAACACTAGGTTCTCTGGTTCCCTCATCCTACCCCGCTATATGCGGGATACAACGTGAAATTAAAAAAAAAATACGAAAGTTAGAAAAAAACGGAAAATATACAATATTACTACGTTTTTATTTCAATCACTATCTATCTTTTTTTATAAAAAGGTTATAAAAAGTTACTGAAAAAAAGAAAAAGTTAACGGAATATAATATATTGCACGGACGACTATGAGATATCATATATCGACGGATTAATGAGATGTCATTTTATGCCATTTTAAATACGTTCTTTCTCTTAATGTTGTTAGTAAAATATTTAAAAAAACACAGTTAAACAGTTTAAAAGTACCTTTATTATCAATGTAACTTGTTTTAGTTTACAATTAGAAATAAAACAAAACAGATCGACCTTTACAGTAATTATTGGCCTGAACTATAGTATCTGCTGTCACTCAGAAGAAAAATATTGCTTGCAATACATAAATACATATGTCGAATGAATAAACCTGGTCTCTGTATTCCACTAAAGTTTTAAAAGTCTACACTAGTGACAAGTAACTCCGGTCTTATCCTCGTAACAAAATCTTATTTGGTGGGGAGATATCTGATACCTGAATCTAATTTTCACTTTTGATATACTCATATATTTTACAAAATGTTCAATACAGTGTAATATAAGATCTAAATCCAAAATAACGAAATATAAAACTGAGTAGATATATATTTTTTAAAGCGCAACACTCACTTAAGATAAGAAAAATATTTCAAATACGTAAAGTATATCTTACAGATAATCAAGTTATCAGTTCTAATGTAAACAAAAAAAAAATCATTTAACGCTACAACAATTTTTGTAACAAATTATGTAAACCTTGCATTTCTATTGTTTTTGAAAACTATAGACTAAAAAGAGAAAAACTGCATGTAGTAGTGATAATCTAATAATCATGAAATAATTCAGTATTTGGTTGCCAACTTTTAAACAAATCATATTTAAATTTCTAAAATAAATGACAGCCACACTTATAATTAAGTGGATGAAGCAATAGTAAGTGCTTAAGTAATTAATTTTAATGAAACCTTTCAGATATTCTCTTGCACCTAAATGCACCATGTATGACAGACTGCCATATTCACAACATATTCTGTAAGAACTAAGCATGAATAATTTTACAATATTTTTGAGTATTACATAAAATCATACTTAAGAAAAATATCATGTTGAAGTCACTTTAAAAATTAGCTACATCATTTTTTTATCATGGCAGGGTAGTCAAAGAAAACTGTGTCAAGGCACTCCGGTTTCAGATTTTTGTCAAACAAGCCTTTTTGCTAAAAATCAAGACATTGCGTATAGACTGGTGGAAATAAACGCTACACTTTGTCTTAATAGCTTTGTTTTGTAAAAGATTGTACTCAACTAGTTTAGAACCCAAAATTGTTCAATTGATTTGATTGGATGCCATCCATACACTCTAAGTTATTAAATGTATATTACATTTACATCCCGCCATATTGTAATTATTTCAAAATTATTGTCAATATATTTGCTTATATACATAACAAATGTTTATTTACTAAAACTGCCTCTGCAATGAAATCAATTAACGAAATTAAATTATTCACACTTAGTTATAGCATATTCGTAAGTACAAGATTACATCGCGCGATGTTTATGTAAATGTAAGGCCATAATAACATAAAATCCGTACCAGTTGAGTTTTCCAGCTACTTATAGTAAACAAATGACTACGTCAAAATAAATTTAGCAAATCAAACAGTTGTAGATAAAAAAAGTATTTAAATAACATAAGAAAATTAATTAGTAAATCTTTCAGGGCAGCCATTTTCAAGTTTTTGTGAATGCATGTCTTGAAAAGTATAACTTAATGTCTGGCACGGAAATATATTTTTGTATTTACTTTTTGAGTAGCATACTTCTAAAATCGTTATTACTGAGTGGTCTCTTGTTGCCTCCGTTACTTTGGTTTCCGTTAGCGCTGCTGGTTGATGTTGACGGTGTTTGCAGGACGCGGGGTATAAAACTACTTAGTTGTGTTCTTCGCCTATAAAAAAAAATCCATTTAAATATTGACTGACGAAATGGAAATATCAGTCCGAACACGTCGCGTTTGATATGTAGGGTATAGTGGAGTAAATACTATTTTTTTTAACTTCAGAATACAGGTGTCCCGCACATAGCAGGGAACCAGAAAACCTAGTGTTAAGGCATTTCCTTCTCTTTTAAAATTACCATTCGCAATCGAAAAAAAATACTATATTAATAACAATAAAGTCCTCACATAGTGGTAGAGGGCGCGGAGTCCCGCATGGGCGCAGTGGAGGCGAAGCCATCCCTCGCCGGCGGCGCACTTATCGCCACTTCGATTTTTCTATCTCCCACTAAGAGTCCATTACATTTTTCTATTGCTTTTGCTGCTGATTTTTCATCTTCGTAATCTACATATGCTAAGCCTTTTGGTTTGCCATCCCTGCAATTCAATATTATACACAGGTATTTTAGAAATTACATAAGTATATCCAGAAACATTTCTTAATTTTTTTTTTTTTACTTCACGCTGTATCCCGTATATAGCAGGGTAGGCAGAGGGAACCTAGTGTTAAGACACTCCGTTCCTCACTTTCCGCCGAATTAAAGCATTGCGTGCTGAGTGGCGGAACTCAACGCCGCGCTTTGCCTTGATACCAAACCCAGAAAATTAAAATATAATTATATGTAAAGTAATATGTATTTTTAAAAGTCAAATTTTGCATATTTAAGATAAATAATATTTTTTTGAACAATGTAATTAATTGTATTCACTTCTTTATAATTATATGTATAGTAATAACATGATATTATATAATTAAAGGCACCAACGTAATATTTTGTGATTTTTCTAAATGACTGATTTGGGAGTAGGTTTAAAATTTTACATCGTAGTATCATATTCATAGAAATTAGATGTGAAAATACTTACTTAAAAGTAACAATTCTAATGTCTTTTAAGTTTCCAAATTCTTGGAATACATCTGTTAGGGCTTCCTTAGTGCAATGCGCGAAGGGCAGGTTTCGTACAAATAATTTGTTCTTCTCTGTAGTGAGCGCGTACTTGAATGGCTTACTTTTGCCCGCGGAGTACCGCGATAGGAACATTGGTCGACCGTCTAATGGTGTTCTGTCGTGTTTTATTGCTTTGTCCACTGAATCCTATTCAAATTATTATTCTATATTAGTCACTAATTTCTAATTTTTAAAAGATAATTTAAAAGAGTTTTAAAAGAGTTATACATATCTATCATCTTAAATAACTGTAGGAGCCAATTAATAACAAAGAGATCTTACAGATGTTTGACATATCTCATATCTAATTAAAAACCTTTGTAATCAAATAGAAAGGAATACATCTGACATATATTTGTTCCAATGAAAATCGAACCCAAGACTGATCACTGAATAAACTTAATAGCTAACAACACCAGTAAGCTAGTTAACAAATAATTAATCATTAAAAGCTAGAAGTACAATCTACAAAAATTATACATCTTACCGAGGATTTGTACTGACAATAACATATTGAGCCACCGAAAGCTTTTACACCCGCCTTCATTCGCATCGATACGATGTCTCCAAATTCCGACAGCTTATTCCTTAAATTTTCTTCATTTACTCTGCAAGAAAGACAAATTTTAGTAAATAAATATTATAAAATATATATTTGAAATTATATAAATCGAACCACAAAACATATAATAATGCATTTCGAGACTCTTCCATAAACATATTTAAAATAATACATACTTAAAATCGAGATTGCTAACAAATAAAGTGCACGCTTCTCTTCCCCCTGGTACGGCTTCTTTGTTGTCTGTATCTGTTTTTTGCCTTTTGCTGTCAGTCACTGGAACACAATTTCAATAATTAAATCAATTGATAAATTATTATTACCAGTATATATTAGTATAAATGACACCGTCATGGTGCATTATGAACTTTTTTTTATTGATGAAGGATGGCAAAAGAACAGAGTACCAACTGATGGTAAGTGATCAATCGTCTATGGACATCTACAACACCAGAGGAGTTGTAAAAGCGTTGCCGACTTGGTGTTCAGATGGGAGGGGGAGGAAATAATGTAGTGGCCGCGGCAATAAGTAAGTAAGTAGGGAAAACCTGGCTTACATATCATCAAACCGGAACACATAATTTATTTGGCGGTTCGTCTTTGACATGACAGTGGTCGCGAGCCAGTCGGAGGACGAACCTTCTACCACGAAACTACTGAGATACCTATACCTACGAGACGCTACCCAGCGGCGGAGGAGAATTGTATTCTAACCCCGTCCCCTCACAGGGAAAAACGTGATTAATTATATACATAATTATTTAGTTTAAAACCCATTCGGATAATATTTATATTGGTATTGTTATTGTTCCCGCTAAAGGCATTATACTAAAAAAAACTCGCTTATTTACTTTCTGAATCATCAGTATCGTGTGATCTTTTAACACCGCCACCATCTTCTTTTTGTGGTACATCTACTTCCATTTCCTCCTTCTTTCTCTTCACCTCACTGCCCTCCGATGCGTCATCAGATTTTCTCTTCCCTTTGTTTTGTTTCTCATCTTTTCTCTTCTTATTGTCTTGTTTAGATTTTTTGTTCTGTGCATTCTTGCCTTTATTTTTCTGTCCCATCATTTTGTCCTTCATAGCTTGGTAGTTTTCGCGCCATTCTTTAAGCTTTTCCTATAATGAAAATAATAAACCAAAAATTATGAAGTATACTTGTGTGATTATTCAATTAACTTGGACCGTCTGTGTATGCGATATTTTTTCGGTGAACATTTTTATAAGCGAAATAATTTACAATGGTCGATGATTATTATCTCAAAACTTTAAAGCGACGTATAACTGCAATTTTTTTAATTTCAGTTAAAAGCTAACACAAGTTTAATGGCATATATTAAGTAAATAAACAGATTAAAATTTGAAAGCAAGCTAATATAGCTGTTTTTTTTTTTTTGAGTTAGATTACATCCACGGGCTCGCACTTGCCCGTGCCTTTTGTTTTTGTTTTTTTTTTCGTGTGCATACTTAAATAGACTACCTTGTCTTAAGACTATGGTGAGATCCTCACCGACTGACGATTTTTTTTTTTTATAAATTTATGAGCAGGTTAGACAGTTGTCAGGGCGTCTCATGTCGCTAAGCTTGCTGATCACTGCCCCCATGACGGCGTCATCACGTTTGGCGATGGCGTGTCTGAAGGCAGTGCTCAGCGATTGCCTTCCCCGAAGCCCCCATCGCTCGACTGATGAAGCTATCGATCGCGTCACCACCGTCGTCGGAATAGAAGACACAGATCTTAGTGTGTCTTGTTGCTAATATAGCTGTTAGTATTCGTCTTGTACCAGGGCGACAGTACCTCGCAGAGCTGCGCCGCGTCGACGGCGGCGGCGAGCGGGCCGTGGTCGCGCTCGTAGTCGGTCCACAGACGCGCCACCGCCGGCGGGTAGTCGCCCACGCTGCGCAGCGCGCGACGGTGCAGCTCGCGCAACCTACGCGACATCACATTTTTTTTAGCTTCACGCTGTATCCCATACATAGCAGAGTAGGCAGAGGGAACCAAAGAACCTTATACTAAGACACTCCACTCTCTTTTAACATTTCCGTCCCCCACTAACACGACACACATAACAAAGTAATAATAAATTTTATTGCTTTTTGTAACTTCACGCTTTATCTCGTTTGCGTTTTGAGTGGCACGACACTAACAACTCTGTCTTACTAGAGCTGGGAAATAAAGATAATTTAAATATAAATGGGTATGGGAATTGAACCCACGGCAACTTGCATTTATACTTAAACACTGTCCCACTACGCCACGATGGCTTCTTTATTGTTATTTAATTACTCAATAACCTAATTATACGGTATACTATTAAGGCTGGAGACGCTGTTTACGCGTTGCCTTTGCAACGAATATGTCATTGCACACAAAAGTGTACGTCAAGCCAATGATAAAGTGTGTAATATTTATTTAATTAATTTAATCTCTTTCTAGAGAAAGATATATGTAGGTGTAAACTTTAAGTGTACCAAATTTCATACTCCTCCGCCTCCACAATTTACGTAAATAAGGGAAGAAAGTTATTCTATTACATATTAATATAATAATATCTAGACCATTGTTGCGTAAAGGAACAATGTATGATTGTAAACGATTGGTTGTGAGCTCGCCCACTCAGTAGAATCTTCGCGCGGGGTTGAGTTAAAAGTGAAAAACGGAGTGTCCTGACACTCGTTTCCTACCTTGCTAAGTAGGGAAAAGCATGAAGATACAAGATATTCTTATAGGTTAATATATTCATATTCACTTTTTTTTTAGCTTCACGCAATATCCCGCATACAGCGGTAGGCAGAGGGAACCTGAGAACCTAGTGTCAAGACATTCCGTTCCCTACATTCCGCCGAATTGAGATCTTTCCTGAAATCTCCGATAGCACAAACAACAACGGCTCAAAAGTTAATCGTAATGCAAATTTGTATCGATAGCCAAAAATCTCGTCATAAATAAAATAAATGACACTTACTTTCTTAAAATTATATTAATAATCAAGCAACTCACCTGCGTTCAGACGAAGGTGGGTCACGAGACCGTTCAAGATGAATCAGGGCTTCCCAGTACTTGGATAAAGTTTTATTATCACCATATTCTTAAACAAATTTGTCTAATTAGCTCATACTTTGCAAATAAAAAAGTATACATAAACAAATTAAAAAATCATTAAAAAAAAAGACATTTGATCCAAAATCTTTTCGAAAAAGATGAATAGATAAAACAGGTACATAAAATTCTAGTGCCGTAAATACAAGCACACATCACAATTAGATATATAATTATGGAAATATATAGAAACTCACTGAAAATCTCTTCAAATATTTGCTTTCCCTGTGTCGGATCTTTTATTCTGTTGTATTCAATACGCGCCCAGTACAATGGCACTTCACAGTCATTCGCTTCTTCCCCCCAAGCCTACGGAGTACATTAATTATTATAGTTAATTTTTACCATAATGAATATGAATCTTTCAGAAAGTTTGTTTTTTTTTTTCAAATTAAAGGTTTTCATAAGCTTTTATATTGGTTTTTAAAAGTTAATAAACGTTCACATATTGTTACACTCATTTAGTTCGATTGATATGTGCTCCATATCAAAAATTGATATTATATATATAAAATGATATTGAAAGGACAGAAATGAATAATGAATCAAAAGATTTTGCTTACAAATCTGAAATGAAAACTCGGACTAGCCAGAGACTCTACCTAGCATTGAGACATTTCGTTAGATGCCATTTCAGAGCACAGTCTGTTATATGACAGAACTCAACAATGCACTGTGTTTAATCAAACTGAAGACATGTAAATATAAATATTTCCAATAAAAATATCTTTCGGATCGTCGATGAAATCTACATTACCGCGAGTTCATCACTTACATAGAAAACCCTCTACGAAGAAAAGGATAAATTTGAATTGAATTGAAATTACTAAACGTTTAATAGCCCACTAATACAATGACTTATAGCCCACTTCAGCTAGCGAGTCCCAGGCGAGGCGGAAGGTGCGCCGCAGCGTGTCCACGTGGTCTGCGCGCTCGAAGTGCGTGCGGCGGCGCGCGTGCTCCAGGTACGCCAGCCACAGCCTCTCCGCCTCCTTGTACGACTCCATGCCTTTAGCTAACGCCGTCTCGAATATTGCTTTTACCTAAGCACACAAACATAGCAATGTGTTTAATTATAACAATAAATACTCTTTATTGCACACCAGAAACATATAAAAAGATCTAAATATTTATAACACAGTACAATGGGCGACCTTATCACTAAGAAAGCGATCTCTTCCAGGTAACCTTTAGGTTGAGGAGAGAATATATGAAATGGGAAGGGGTGCACAGAGTAATAATACAAAATAAAAATATAAAAAGTACATATAAATACATACAATACATATATACATAAACATACTTAATTAAAAGAGAAAGAAAAGTAAATAATCTATTTAAATCTATACCATTCAAGGTCTAGAGTGTAAGATAATAATACTTTTTTTAAAAGTCTGTAAAGTTTTAGCTTTTCGTACTGTTTGAGGTAAAGAAGTTTATAAAGCGTTAATACATACTTTGTGACATGTTGCTAACATACAAAATAATAATTATTACTTTTTTTACTGTTCATGTGGTTTGCGCAATTCATAAAAAAATCATCTCAGTTATGATAAAATAAAATACAAACTCACAAATAACAACAATATAAGCAATGTGATTGAAGTATTATATAAACATAATTTTAAAAGTAATATTGTCCCTTAATAATGAAATAATTAATTATTTACCTTCATATAATTGATAATTCATCAGATAAATTATACTCAAAAGGAAAAAAGTGAGACGTAATTAACAACTACCATGTATACCTCATCAAATTCCTTCTCCTCGTGCTCCGCTTGCTGCATCTTCAGCACCCAGAAGGTGGCCTTCCTGGGACAGCGTCGCGTGCACGCGTCGAGCACGCGGCGCACGGTGGCGCGCGAGCCCGTGCGCTGCGCGTGCGCCGCCGCCGCCTGCAGCAGCGCGTGCGCCGCCGGGCACGACACGCACTCCGTTGTGGCGCGGTCGTACACCACCTGTCACAATGTTGTAACGTTGTGAGTTATTAGTATGGTAAATTACCTTAAAGTGTAAACATGATAGATCGACCATCTGAACCGATTTAACTTTTGCATTTGACAAACTATGTATCTTTATTTTTAATTTATGTACTAAGAAACTATCAAAAACATAAATACTATTGACATATAACCAATTTGGTGTGTAGAAAATAACATTAGGAATAGTTTAAATGAAATATTACTTGCCCTAAGTATACCACAGCTGTCACATTCAGAATATTTATCATCTTTAGACAATTCCTTCACAGTTTCTATATATTCCTGATATACTTTACATTTTTCTTCCGGATCCCTGAAAAGAAAATGAATACAGTAACAAAATTGAATATTAATAAAAAAATACTAAATACATACAAACTAAATACATACTAAATATATACAAACATGTACTGGCACGTTCGAAACGCCATAATTAAGAGAACTGAACATATAAACATGTATTGATATACTTTGTGCAAAAGAGCTCTCTAACTCTATCATGAGTTATGCACTCTGTCTAATTTAATTACTTTCACTATATTTCTTTGAAATTTTATAAAAATGATGACTATCTGAACCTCTTCTCCATATTTAATTTGCCTTCATCCGGTTGTCAAAAACTTTTTCTTCACACATTAACATATAGATAAAAAAGAAGGACAACAACTTATGTATAACTTACTCCATTGTCAATAGTTTATCTTCGTAAGGTGATATTTTTTGTAGATATTCTGTCGCCGCTTCATGTTGTTTTTTGACCTGTCAACATTGATATTTCCTATTTTAACATAATAATAATAAAAATATTGTTGCTTCATAGAAATGTAGTAACTTATATCAATTTAAGTGTGAAGTGAAGTTATAAATATATCATTATAATATATTTAATATTATAATATATTTATATACATACATAGCTTCATCCCGCATATAGCAGGGTAGGCAGAGGGAACCTTGTGTTAAGACACTCCGTTCCCCACTTATCGCGAAATTGATGCATTGCGTGCTGAGTGGCGAAACTCAACGCCGCGCTTTGCCTTCCAATCCTTCCAAAATTCCATTTCCTGGAGTGGGAATCGAACCCACAACCTGTCGCGTTTAGTCGCACGTTTGTGCCTCTGCGCCACGACATATATATATTTAAAATCTTAAATTACCTTTTCAACATACTCCTGGTCATGCAAAGCCAAAGCCAGCTCCTTTACTTGAGACCAGGCCTCATCCCCTCTTAATAAGGGCCGAGATACAGCCTCTTCTAAACACCAGAGCACTCTGTTTTGCTGTTCTTTATAGTCTGCATCATTTTCACTAAAAGACAAATTAAATTCATATTTATTCAAAAATTATTTGATACACACATTGAGGTAACATATACATGGAATATACAAAATAAATTTAGTTTTAGTCTGGTAGAGATTAGGTTTTGAAACAAAATATGGCCATGTAGTCTAATTTGATTCCAAATAGAATTAATATATAACTAAAATATAATAAAATATTTGCTGATTTCGTAATTAGCCAGGTTTAGTTTCTTGTGTAACTATTGATAATTTTTTAAAACTCTAATCATGTAAAACAATTACATGCTAATATTTAATACTTAGTTCATTTTAACTTACTTCATACTATCCAATTTAGCCTTTTCTAGCTCGTATTTAGCATCCCAAAATATTTTCCCAGAAAGCGGATCAGCGCCAGCGCGACGTAAAACCTCCTCAAGCTGCGCCCGCGCAGATACCGTCTCGCCGGCGCTCAGTGACCACGAACACCATTCTGATAGAATTGGTATGGCTGAAATATTATAATTTGCTATATTAAACTTACAAATTTCTATTATTTTTAAACTTTTATATATAGTTTTTTATTAAAAATAAATCAAATTTATTGTGCTTAATAAATCTGATTTATTATTAACACCAAGAGTTAATATAGTGAGAAAATTTTTTGTAATGAATAAAATAGACAAAACTGTTTTAAAGAAATAACTAAAATAAGCAAGGATATCAACTAGAGTATTAAAAATATCTAATTGGAAGAAAACTGCTTGCATTGACTTACATTACTTACATGATTAATGGTAATAATCAAGACAAGAGAATCGAGAAAACCCTTGAATAATTTCCTCAAAAGATTGGATTCCTAAGCTAAGAATCCAAAAGCAAAATTCTATAATTATATTAGAAAACACATTTGATATAGCTACAAACTCGTACAGGAAACCCTACATTATTGCAAGTCTACAAGTGTCAGAATAAAATTTAATAAGAAAGAATGAGGAAAACATTTCCCCCTATTTTTAAAAAGCATATTTCCTTTTTGCCCATGCCCTTAGATCTTAGAAAAATGGTAATCACCCAGAGATGACTATGTTACAAACAAGAGACTAACTAACTAAATCTTATTGCAGTCGAAATATATCTCTTTCTAGTGGACAAGAAGCACAATCATCCTTATATATAAAAACTATACCTAATAATTCCACTCTCAGTTTTTTTTCATTAATTTCAACTGGATTTGTAAAGCTATGATTAATATCAAGAGTAGGATGGATGTGTATCAAGAAAGCTCTTCAACATCTACATACAATTAATATTAACATATGGGCTGCGCCCAATTTGGACCAAACTCAAACACTCCCAAAACTATTTGAGAGCCATATAGAGAAGCAGAGACAAAAATACCCTTAGATGTAACATAATGGACAAGATGTGCATGTATTTCGTCCAATATATACAAAATCTCCAATTTCGAGGATATTATTGTACAATACAAGCAACTAAAATGATGGTGAACTACCTACATGTTGAAGCAATCAGATAATGATAAGGAATAATTATCACAGAATTATAGTACCAAAGGAAAAAGAGAAAGAGAACCCAAAGATGGCCATATGTCAAAAGATTACAGGTTTCCTGTAGTTTAGAACAGAATGAGGTAGAAAAAAATGAAAAAAAATTAATAGAAGGCCTTGTGTGACTTTGTGTCACAGGAAATACTGAATAAAAACCGGTCTGATGTGCCACCCACAAATAAATTAAAAAATGTAAAATAAAGGCTTTGGTGCTTAAATATAGTATTTTTCCACTCTTCTTTTTTTGTATTCTTAATATTTTTCAACATATTAAATAATTTGAATACAATATAATTGTGTTAAGTATTACTTACATAAATGTAAATTGTCTCACAAATGATTATGTTTATAAACCCAATTGTAATTAAAATTTCTTATGAGAATACTTGAATATTTGACTTACAGTAACAATCTAAAGTAGCTTGTTGGAACAAGTTAGCAATATGCTCCCGTGACTGGGGTGAGTGAGCCAGTGTCTCTTCAGTCTGAAGTCTTAGTAGCCAATGGTCAGCCCTCAACAATGACAGCTGGTAGAGCCGGTCAAAAGCATTCCGCCATCGGTCTAACTCTGACAGATTCCTTTAATCACATGATATTTATACATCAATGAAATTCACTTTATCAGCTTTTAAAAAGCTACATGATAGAAAAATATTATAATATTTTTTTCTGAATGTGAGTACATTTATAAAATACTTTTTTATTATTAGATGACTAATTGTTTTTTTAACTACATGTAATAATGTAAGAATAATATGCAATACTATAAACTTCTATGCTTACCAGAGTGCTTGTATCAACTCTATATGGTCATCGTAATTGTAAGGGTCCTCCTCTATGCGTTGTTCCAATTCAGCAACTTTTTTTTCAACAATCTCTTCATCATCATCATCCTGGTAAATGATTTTGATATTAGAATTCTTTGCTAATATTTTATTTGTTAATGTAGAGAAAATGAAGTAAGGCATGACAAACATATGTTCAAAGTGTGTAAAATATTGATTATAAAGAGGCACAATTCAATATTTTACTTTCAATAT
>JAKGSA010000587.1:135052-228345 GCA_033558755.1 Philaethria dido
AAAAGTTTCTTGATCAATTGTTAAAAATATTTCGATATAACCAAATTGTTAGTATTCGAGATTTGTTAACATCATAAATTTAAGTACAATGTTTTGTTAAAATGTTTTATTCCAAAGTGGTTAGTATATGTATCTTATAACTACGGAATATAAATCAAATACAATGGCGTATATACTATTAAATATACACAAATTAAAAATACAAATTCGATAAGTAAAAAACGGAAGATTCAAAATCAGTCAAATAATAAAAAGTAATACTATCATTGAAAAAAATCATACAAGTCTTTAAATTGTGTCATGCATATACTCTTATAGAGACAAGGACATCATCCATCGTCATACAATTAAATTTAAAATTTGGTAAAATATTGTAACATATAAACTGGTTATATTTACTTGTTATTTTTATTATACGTAGAAATGAATATGCCGATATTTAATCATCATCTCTTTATATTGAAAATAAAAAAATCTCCAACAGAAATATATTTTGAAACATATTTTGTTTTCATAATCGTAAATAGTTACACACTTAGCATATATACTTAATATAAAACTGCTCTAAATCAACCAACTTAATTAGTTAGGCGTATATTGTCATTGCAACTTTGTATTTCGAAATTTCATAAACGCTTTTGAGCTCTGGACTTGAATTTTCTCTATATTGTAAAAAATTAAGAATATTGTAAAAGCATTTAGATTGTTCATAGCTTCTATATGAAACACAAAACATGTAATAGATAAGCAACTACAACTAAGAATATTCGATTATTATTGCAGATACATTCATTAATACTAAATACTAAATTCAATATAAATCTCGAGATATATGAAATAAATTCTAATTATCATAACAAAATATATGTTTATATAGAACTAATGATGTATTATTGTAATTATAATATATGAATTAAACGCAATTTATAAGTTGCATTCGGTGTAATGTTATAAAACGATGTCTTGTATTGAAATTTACTTAAAACATTTACTACAAAAGCTATTTTCTTATATCAATAATAATAAAATTTAAAACAACATTCAATCAGAATCATGTCATCTATTACGTTATGTATTTCTATAATTATTATTATTTAAACTGCTCTCTAGGATAGTACATTACTTATTGAATAACATTTATATAAAACTCTATTTAAAGATGCGTGTGAATGAAAAGCGCTAGTCTTGTTCTAAGCCACAATGAAACTAATTAATTAATTACAATTACAATAAAAACTTTCATCATTATTCATTAACCATAATTAGGAGGAATATATTTATTTTAGTATCCTTAAATATTTATATAATGAGAAATTAATATGGAACTTTCAGTATCTACCTAATAGCATCTAAGGGTAAATGGCCTGGACAGTGTAATTACATAAATTGACTTACTTATTGTAATTATATTTTTAAAATATATTATAACCATATATGGGACAGCAAGTTATTAATAACTCAGATCTACGTGGCTTAAACTTAATGGTTACTTAGTAAAAACTACTCTCAAAATGTAGCTTTTAACTGTTATTAATATCATTGAATTTACTTATCTCTCTTTGAAAAAAAAAAAAAAACTAGTCCCGCTGAGTTTCTTGCGCCGGTTCTTCTCAGGTCTGAGGCATTAAATTTAGTGAACCGGTGGTAAATTATTTGACGTTCAAAAAATGAAGCTTGTAACTTCTTATTTTGAATAAAATTATTTGACTTTGACTTTGACTTTGAGTATGGGTATTCACTTAACACGTCAATATTGTGCTAATTGTAAATGTTAATCGATTTTAGTGCATTGATTAGTACAATCAGTTACAAAAATTGATTTTATCTACTGTAAACACTCACTGTGGATAATAAGTAATATACTCAATACCTATATATATAGGCTATAGGCTAACAAGAAACAACATATAATGCATAGCAAAATCTAGTAACTATTATTTTAATTAGGGATTATATTTATGATATTGTTAACTGCTAGCACCTTTTATTATCCACAGGTCTCATCCAAAGCATATTTAGTTGACCTACTGTAAAACACTACAACCTAACGGCATTCATGATATTTAACAATTATGACAAATCAATTTCTGCACTTGACTGTACAAAATGACAAAAGTTGATATCAAAGCTAGCTAGATAGAGAGAGATAAAGTGTAAGAGAGAGAGATGTATATTATTACAAAGTCCATAGTTCCTTAGGTGGATGTCACGCAGTAGGGTATGACGCGTAGTATGGAGGTAACTACGTCACAAGCCTCCGCAAGCTGGACCGCCCTACCTGTTTCCAGCTGTAAAATTATATATATAATGTAATCATATTATATTATCAGCTTGTTTAGAGAAATATTAAAGCATTTATTTTTCTCTTTTTTTTATTTGCAATACTGTCACTGTTTCTTAATTTTCAAAACATAATTTAATAATAAATGCGTTATTTATTTATTTGTAGAAAATTTGTATTACAAGAACATGCTTTTTCCATTGCTGTTAGGTTTATTAACATGTGGTTTATTCATCTGTTATTGTTGTATTTCACAACAACTATAGCAGTAGTTGTAAATAGCTTCTATGACTATTTAACTTGAAATCTGGTGTATTTTTATTTCGATTGGAATAATTATATTTAAACTCATTAAATCAGTTTTACTTGTTATAACATATTTATAAATAATATAAAATAACCTGTGCGGCAAGGGTGCACTATGCAGAAGTGGTATTGGCCGCGGCCTGCAGCTGCATTTGGCGTTGCATCTGCTCCAGCATCTCTTGCATACGTCGCAGCTCAGCCTCCTATTAATAACAAAATAATATATTTTAATATATATAGACGCCTGTCGTGACGCAGAGCCACAAGCGTGCGACTGTAAACGCGACATGTTGTGGGTTCGATTCCCACTCTAGGAAATGTAAAATTTAGTATTTTAATTTCTTGGGTTTGGTAACAAGGCAAAGCGCGGCGTTGAGTTCCGCCTCGGCGTTGAGTTAATTGCATATGCAACTTCTGTATTTTACTAGGTAGACAGAAAGAAAATATAACTTCCATTGAATATAGTGTCGTTATCAACAATGCTGAAAACATGTGTACTTTACATATAAACATCTCAAGTGACTCTCACCCATACTAATGTGGCGTCGGGTTAGAAACCTTACTTAATTTGTAAAGATAAACGAAATATATCAAATATATACATAAGATATAGTTAATAGAATTAAAATAATTGTTTTAGTAATCATATATAAATATTAACCTTTTCACGTAGAGCGCGTTCGCGATCCGCGGCATCGTCATTAGATCCGTTGGTGAGACCAGAGTCAGATTCACTCAAACCACTTTCAGTAGAACTAAAACAAAAAAAAAATAACTATTTTATTTATATATTTTACTTTACTACTTATTTCAAAGCTGTAAAACTAAGGTATATTTTTATTTTAACTTGTAACAAAATTTTCTACTTTTATTGATACTTCCTGAATAGCAGTAATAATATATATTTAAAAAAATTAAACATCGATATTGTATACGATTTGTTTTACATTACAATATCGATGTTCTAATAATTTCAAATATTAAAAAAAAAATCGATTATTTAATCTGTTGAATAAAAGATTACAATTAACATATAAACATCAATACATACGTGTGTCGCTTGGGTATCTGTCCATTGCGAGCGAGTCTCTCCGAACGATAGTTTTCGTAGTGCACTTCCTGGGTCACTTCCTGCAAGTCTTGCATATGTGTACTGTAATATACACAAACAAAATAAATTTATTAATTTATATTTTTAAAGTTATACTACTTTTAGCGAATTAGGGAAAAATAAGAGGAACTTTTTAAGATCGTGAAAACACCGTCACGAAAAACTGACACCATAAGGTTAGCTTGTCAACGTTTTAGATTTTTTAATGATATTTAAATCAAATTTATTTAACTAGACATTGCGTTTTATTAAAAATCCCTTTTCATGTGTTATTTGTTAATAATATTTTTTCTATTGTTAGCGTCGTTTTCTCTACAAACATAGGATAACACGAAGGATACATTTTTAGAAAGATTTTAATCTCGTTCATATAGAGACATACAGAGAGAGAAAAAGAATTTATAATTTACTAATTTTAGTTTAAATACAATTAAGTTAATATAAAAAATAACATTTTTGGACATTAAATAATAAAGAAAAAAAAATACGTAGGTAATATATAAATACATGAAGCAAAAAGTTTGGATCCCTTTTTACGAAAATTACGCAGACGGAGGAGGATGAAACTTGGTTTATTTAAAGAAGTGCAAAATGCTAATATTTTTTTTAAATAACGAATAAAAAGTATATTAAATTAATAAAATAAATGTTACACACACTACCATGATTTGACATCCATGTTAATATAAAGTGACATATACGTCACTATGCAATGCGTTATTAACGCATTTACGGGGACATAGTAATAATAATTTTGCTATATTTTCTTGACTTTTATACAACTTAAACATATAATAGTTAATTCCTATATACATGTGTAATAAATTCAAATAAATAAATGCTTGTATACATAACTGATAAGCAGACCAATTCCTTTGTCTTATCGGTTATTGACACATGTGAGTCATTAATTGTTGTTACGAACTTAAATCCTTACTAATATTATAAATGCGGAAGTAGCTCTGTCTGTCTGTCTGTTACGCTTTCACGCCTAAACCACTGAACTGATTTTGATGAAATTCGGTAGGAAGATAAAACTGTACTTGGGAAAGGACATAGAATACTTTTTATCGTGAAAAAAATGGTAGAAGGGGACAAAATAAGGGATGAAAGTTTGTATAGAAGTTCCTTATTGTCAAACATAAAATCATGTAAAATTGTTCAACTGTTAATAAATTTCACTAAACCACTTAACCAATTTTGACAAATAGTCTAGACCTTGGGAAAGACTATAGGCTACCCCTAACCACGTTGCGCGATATAATCGAATTCCACGCGGGCGAAACCGCGGGCGGAAAGCTAGTATCTAATAGTTACAAATAATACCCAGTTAGATTTGACATTTAATAATATAAATAAACTATAATTTTGACAACGATGAAACTGTATGAACCTTCCAGTCCAAACAATGTCCATTCATATGACAAATAAGAAAATCTAACATATTATATCTATAATATTATTCCTACTTAACGGAGCCTGATTTATTTTGCGTACTATACATATTTACTAATTATATGAAATTCAAATACTATATTTATTTGAATTATACTAATAAATTGTACTTGGTAAACGCAATTAATTACACATGTCTCCTGAATTTAACTAAATTAACTGAGAACACTTATTATTACCACTACTCTCCTTATTTTTCGTGAATATTAGAGACATTGCTGGGGAAGTGGCTAAACCAACATAGAAAGATTTCCAATCGAAAATAAAAACCAAATCTGTTATGTATATAATCAAACATTAATTCTTAGCTTACCACAAGACTATTAATAGACTTTTTTGTGATCTTTACGCTGTATATCGCATATAGCAAGGTAGGCAGAGAGAACCAGAGAAACTAGTGTTAAGACACTCTGTTTTCTTTTAAAATTTCTGTACCCATTTAGCTGCTGAGTAATGAAACTCAACGCCTAGCTATACCTTGTTGCCAGAACGAGGAAATGAAAATACATATGTTAATATATTATTTAATATTTTTATTTCCTGGAGTGGAAATCGAATTCACAACCTGTCGCATTGAGATTCATACGCTTGTGCGTCTGCGCCACGAGAGGTTTCTTAGTAAAATAATAGATTAAAATACAAACATAAGCATAGTCCTCAGCTTGATGAAGTCGCAGTGGTCGGGGTTCTCCACCTCGACGACGCCCCACGGGTAGAGACGGCCGCGCACGCGCCGCCCGCGCACCTCCAGCTGCTGGCCGGCGCCGCACACCGCGAACGGCACCGCCGCCTTCAGCTGACGCACCTAGTGTGCACGTAGTACAGTTAAATACATGAACAAATTGAATTGAATAACTTCACGCTGTAACCTGCATATAGCAGGGTAGGCAGAGGGAACCAGAGAACCATAGTGTTAAGCATTAATATGTATTTTAACTACGTAAACTAAACAAGAAAAATATTTTTCTTAATGTTTTAAAACGACGTCATCGTTTTATATTTAAGGTGATAGCTACATGCAATTTTAGGAAACCATCTTAATATATATAATAGTTGTATGTAACATACTTGTTCTTTATAATCTTCATCCTCGTCACTGTCACAGTCTGGAAGAGGATATATTTTGATTCCCTCTCTTTCTATTTCTTCCATAACCTGCAATTTTTTATACGTTACGTGAAAAGTAAAGTAAAAGTTTGAAATGTACCATATACGAGTACATTATACCATAAAATATATTAAAATGAATTTAATATTCTTTTGAAAACTATTTAAGAGTCAAAAAATGTATGTTACAAATTAATTAAGTAGCTCTGTTTTAAATTGACCTATTAAATATCAATTTTTTTTTTATTTCGAGTAAAATAGTAATTCTGCAAAAAAGATATAGTAAGGTTGTGTAGATACCCTAGACTTCAGTCGCTGTACTTCTTTCTTGGTGAGACAGTCGGCCTTTGCAATAACAGGAACTATGTTTACTTTGTTATGTAATTGTTTCATAAATTCAATATCCAGTGGCTTCAACCTAAAATGCAAAGTTTAGTACAATAAACGTTTATTTTTTTCTTTAAAAACATTATTGACAAATAAAATAATGCGGCGGATTTTCATTCGGACACATGTTTAATTTATTTTCATGTCTTCGCTCTGGTAAGACAAAGGATAAAGGATATATATAGACGCCTGTCGTGGCGCAGAGGCACAAGCGTGCGACTGTAAAAGCGACAGGTTGTGGATTCGATTCCCACTCCAGGAAATGTAAAATTTAGTATTTTCATTTCTTGGGTTTGGTAACAAGGCAAAGCGCGGCGTTGGATTCCGCCACTTAACAAGCGATGTCTAAAATGGGGTCGAAAGCGGCGAACGGAGTATCTTGACACTAGGTTCTCTCTCTCTACCCTACTATTCGGGATAAAGCGTGTAGCTGGAAATATTAACAATACAAAGGTATCTGACTGTTCTACGCATAGAGTTATTATAATTTATACAATAAAACTTTTTGGGTCAATTATATATAAGAACTTTTTGTATTTTTTGACTATATTTAAAAATATATATATAGATGTATAAATATGATACATATTCGCTTTATCCCCATTTATCTTTAAGGATAAAAATATTAAAAATAGATAATATATAGCAATAATAACAGACTCAGCATATCATGATTCGCATATGTACATACCCATGTCCAAACGGTGAAATAAAATAAAAGCAACAATGAATGCGGTTGTCGACAATGTTACGTCGATTAAGGCCACTTTCATCACGCAAGAACCGTTCAAATTGCTCGTCGATGTATTGGATAATTGACTGAAACATTGTTTAAATTCATTACGTGCCACTTACTCATACTAAGACTACCTTACATCTGAGAGATGACATTTATCAATATTAAATAAATATTTAAATTTGGTTTTGTTTCGCAGATTGTTTTTTTTCTTCAGTTATTGTATTGAAGCATGTACGACATGTATGGTCGTTGTTTTGAGTTTATAAGTATTAAAATTCCAAGAGTCCATTTCAGCATCGTAATGTTGAGGATATCAACAATTATACTGCCTGCCTTTAATGGTTATTTAATAAACATTTAACACACCTATACCCGATCATTAATAATAAGCTATATTATAACTTCATTGTTCTATTTCTACATTTCTCATATTTTATTTGGAACTAAATATAGTCACTTTCATGACAACAACCAGTTTTCTAATCATAAATCTAACAAATTTGTACTTCACAGTGTCGTTTAAAAGATAAACAGACAAATAAAAAGTTATGACTAATGTTAAGGAATTCTGGACTTTGTTGCTTATGCATATTATTATGAACAACAGAATAAACAATAAACAATGTATGTGGATAATTCGATATTTGTTAAGTTAGATTAAATTTATAAATCATATTTTGGTTCATGCTATTGTATACATTGCATTCTGGTGATTGTAGAGCACCGTTTTACTATATGTTGACACACTCACAAATATCTCCCCATTTTTTTTTTTTTTATTGATAACGGACGGCAAACGAGCAGAAGGACCACCTGATGGTAAGTGGTTACCTTCGCCCATAGACATCTACAACACCAGAGATCTTGTAGATGCGTTGCCAACCTAAAGGATACTGATGGAAGGGGGGACAATGTAGTAGTCCACTATCAGAACCACCACATTTTGGGGAAAGGATGGGTGGGAAAGGGGAAAATCTGGCTTACATGCCATCGAACCGGAACACATCATTAGATATTTGGCGGAGCCAGTCGGAGGACGAACCTCCTACCACCTAACTTTAATATTATGATTATTTGACAATGCAAAGCAGTATAGCATACATGGTTTTAAGAGAATTAAATATTTATTGTATATAATTTGATGCTCGCTTCTCTTCATTGATCCCCATAATTTTTAAATAATAAAAAGAATTTTAAGAAGAAAAACAGTAAATTTGCTAATAAATGGCTTATGAAATTGCAAAAGAACGAGTCTCCAATGATATCATACTCTAAACAAATATTAAATTATACAAACTTGATTTTGTCACTTGAAATAAAATAAGTAAATATAAATTAATTCTACTAACAATATTTTACTATTTTATTTCTTTCAATGTTTATAAAAACATAATAAACTTCACTAGTTATCGCACGTAAAAAATGTCTGGTGGATAGCTTATATTGAAGTGCAATTTGTGCGGTTGGCAATATGTTAAGAATATTTAATAAAATTACAATTTACATACCCGAAAGCAGTCAGTGTTATCAATTGCATCACCATATCCAGGTGTGTCTACTACAGTTAGACGTAATTTGACACCTCGTTCTTCAATTTCCACAGTTGAAGCATCTAATTGAACTGTTTGGTTTGTCTTCTCTAATTAAAATTAAAAATAAGAAATTATAGAAGTCAAGTCATAAATATTTATTCATTAATCAGGTAAGTTTCTGATTAAACGCAATGGTTTTGGATTAAATCCTCTCTATTTATTGCCATCAAGTTGGCCTACATAGAAAATGCAGGATATTGTTATTAATGCTTTTATTGCTTTTCCTACACTATCCAAGGGATAAATTTCAGCTTTAAGTTCCTTAGGCAAAGCATTGTGTTTGGTTCATCATGTAATAATTTTAAAAGATATGAAGGTAGATTGTTTAATGACATATGTAGCTGTCTATAATTAGAAAGATGTGTAATAATTTGTGTGGTTAAAGTAGGAATGTGTATATATAAATATACAAACCAATAGCATCTGGTATTACTCTCTCAGGATATAAATCTGTGAGAAACAATGAATTGACCAAAGTTGACTTTCCTAGTCCACTCTCACCCACAACCATTAGAGTAAATTCAAATCCTTTCTTCACTGATTTTCTATGCACTTGATTGGGCAAGTTTGCAAATCCTACATATCCTGGTGTCTCCAAATTGGAAAACTGTTAAAAGAAATTCCTATATTATAATATGTTTGTTTATCTATTACAATCTGTATTTATACAATAAATATTATACTAAGCAGCTGTTTTAAATTAACCAGTTAGTCTTTCACATTTAAATTGCAACCACATTAAATTATAAAGGAAACACAGATTATAAAAGAAAAGGCTTAGAAAACTTGTTTATTACTAAAAGCACTATATATAATATATTATAAAATATATGACATAATTATGTAACATAATAGTGATTGTAAAGGAATATCAGTTAAAATGTGGTTGATAATATCTGTCATTAATTTTATTTTTTTTTTAATGTGTGTATTATACCATTTTTATCACGAATTATCAGTTTTTTCCTGTATAAAAGCCAATATAACGTTATATTTATATACACAAGAAACATATATTAATTTTGTTTATTGTAAAAACAATTTGATGCAATTAGCATTAATGTGAAAAATAACAATTTAAAAAAAATATTCATCATTATATACTAAAATAATATACTTGAGTTATACTTAACAAAAGCAAGTAAATAAACTAGAACATCATTTAATAAATATTCAACCGGCATCTGCGGGCTGTGAACACTGACACACATACATCCGTTGCTAACTGTAATCAGTGTAGATGAAACATCAAAATTCTTTTACGAATGGCATTCGAATAATTACAATTTCAATTGTATACAATTCATATTAAATAATTTTAGTTTTATGGATTATTATTACTCTGATACGATATGAATCACACAGAAACCAAAGCGTTTGCTGCCAATCAACTACAAGACCCATAAATGGATATAAATAAATAATAAAATCTTACATTTTTCGAGTTTTCGTTCGACATTGTGGTTTTAATAGATAATAAATATCGTTGCAAAGTATTTGTTATATCTTAAATGTTTATATTTGGTATAGTTTACAAAGTTGTTTTACACTATTTGACACCACTATCATGTATTAAGGATATGCCGTATGACACAAAACATAAAAATGTCAAGAACAGTGCTGCCAGTTCCATTAATTAAATTCTTATGTAAGTGACTCAAAAGAGTATAGTTATTACATATATACTATAAAATTAATAAGCAATGAGAAAATAGAAGCTTGTATTTTTTAAAATAGTTTTACCAATTTTTACGCTTTTTGATTTAGTTTAACATTAAGCTTTATTATGTTTTCTTTCAAAAGCCATTTCGTTTAAAAATCATATTATTGTCAGAAATAATAATTAAAAAAACGCGTATGTTATTTATGTATGCAAAAACGGTTTTGACGCACAAGATAAAAATATTTCTAAAAATATTATCGTATCGTATCGATATTGGTACGCTTAAATTTTTTTTATTTTTTAAAATAATAAAGTTGCGAATGAAAATCTCATTGAAACTGAAAAATTAGTTGCACCTATTTATTTTATTATGGTATATATTATTACCCTCAAGTAAGTAGCGCGTTGGTAAAAAAAAAACATTAGTAATTGGGGCCATTGTAGCGTGAACAACGCCGAACTGTAAACGCGATGGTTATGGATTTGAAATCCATTCATGAAACCTTATTTTCAAATAATTTTTCCGCATCTATAATACAAAATACGGCGTTGAGTTTTGCCACTCAAAACAAAATGTTTTGAATTCAGGTGGAAAACAGAGACGGGAGTGTCTAGACTCTCGGTTCTTTCTCCCAATATAAACTATATTGGCAGAAATATATAATACCATTTAGTAATACAAAAAAAAAAATATTTTTAAATAATTGTAAAGCCGAATAATATAACAATTTTTTGGAACATGATATAAAAAGAAATGATCAGGCCTACAACATTTAAGGAGATAATCTTAGCAGAGTTGTTCAACGTGATGAACGCTTCACGCTTTATCCTGCATAGAAATCAATAGATATCTTCACATATTTTGTATCGTATGTTTATAACAATATATGCTGGTAGTACCTGAACGTACCAAGTGCAATAATATTTTTGGGTCTAAGTTTCACTTTCAACAGTTGGTAAATAGGAGTAGTATACAGTGAATAGTGAATTGTAAATTAAGTGCCTCTCCTTATTTCTTATTAGATTGCACTCACGAATTAACCCGTGTGATGTGTTGATAAAAACGGCTTAACAGGTAGAAAGAGAAACAAACGAACAGACAATTAGAAGTCAGCTTGTTGTTTGGTATATTAATTCCAAAGTTAATTAAAAAAATTCTAATGTATTAGCTGTTTTACCGTTAAGTTCCATCTAGATCAGTACGGTAGTTTTCGCGTAATAAAGTGATAGACATTCACCCATCAACCCAAAAATTTCACATTTATTGGTAGGTTAGGTTAACTCGCTTATTATGGTTCTACATCAGATGTTCCAGATATCTAATTTTTCATTTGTTATTTATATTTAGTATAATGGGGAACGGAATTGTTGAAAGAGGAGTGTCTTAACGCTAGGTTCTCAGGTTCCCTCTGCCTACCCTGCTATATGCGGGAAACAGCGTAAATATAATGCAGCAGTGTGAAAGTAAATTCCATACTCAATAGAGAAAGAATATATTAAAACTAGAGCTGTTGCTTAAATTATTGCACTACTAATGATCATATTCAGGTAAATTATTTTCATTAGTCTGTTGTGGTAAGACAAGTCGCGGCATTGAGTTCAGCCACGCAAAACGCAATGTCTTGATTTCGGACAGAAAATGAAGAACAAATTGTCTTGACACTAGGTTCTCTATAGCTAGAGTGAGCGAGTCAAATACGTGAATCTAGAACTGTGTAATATATCGTGTAATTACTTTATACTTTTATTTTTTCAACTTGTTTATTTTATTTATATTTATTTTTTACAATTTACAGTCTACAGATCATGGTCGAACAAAATATTAAATACGAGTATCTAAATAATTAGCAGATATTTAAATAACATCACCAAATATACTTTGTGCGGTTAGGCTAGAATGAGGAAATAAGTTGAGTTTAAGACGTTACGACAGGAAAAACAACCTTTCGAGACTAACCCAAATAATGTTTAATAACGGTTAGACTTTACAAACGTAAGAGTTTAAATAATTAATTATTACTAAAAATTAGTATTTTTGTGCCAAATAACCACAATCACCAATGACACGTAATAACCGACGGAAATTGATAAAAAAATATTACCCAAAATAACCTATTTAATCAAATAAACCTATTTTATTACTATATAACTAAAAAGGACGAGTAAACATTCTATGTAGGTACATTTTTTCCTATTTATCACTAACATTTGGGCAAATGACGTTAGCAATGCGACTCGCGAGTTTGGTTTGCGATACATTTGACATACGTATTTGACACAACGTAGCCGAAACTATGAAACGGTTCCTTGTAGTGAAATTAATTAATTAAATTATATTTTTTGAAGAAATAAGTCAACCGAGACTACTTTTTGTAATTCTAGTCAAAAGTGTAAGGTTGTATACAGTGAAACAAATAACGTATTCGGTCATATTTGAAAGAGCGGGATATGATATCATAATAAAAAGTAGTAGTGCAGTAAAAATAGATGTGAAGGACACGTTTCGTTATACGCTTACCACTCGGACAAAATAAAAGGTAAGTCTAAAATATTAATATAAAAATTTGTATGACTGTAATTACAAAAAAAAATACATGACTTTTTTTGTAATATTTGTTACTATTATTTTCACGTGATTTCATTAAAATAAACAAATTAAATTATACATGAAGACGCTCTCACGTCTTCTTAATTATTTTACATGCACATAACCATTTCCCCGAGTGGGAACCGAACTCATAACCATCCGTTTATAGTCAGACATTAGGAACAGAAAATTCCCATCACGCTGAATCCCTTTTGCTAAAAAGACATTCCGTTATTTCCTACAGTTTTGATGAACTGTTACAGTTTTCGTCAGATGTTAGTAGTTTTGTATGTTATTGGAAATTTTGCATCAATTTGAACCATTTTGTTAATTTTTGTTTTTGCTGTACCGTTACGGTGCTTCATTATTATTATACATGCAAGTGGGTCGCCAGCTTTCTCACTGGGCGTAGCATTAAGGTCGTTGTCGATGGTTTTTGCTCCGACCACATGCCCGTGAACGCTGGCGTTCCCCAGAGTTTTGTGCTGTCCCTTACGCATCTGCATATCAATGATGTTGGTGGATTCTAACATTCATTACTATGCAGATGATAACACGGTGGACGCCGTATCCGCCAGATCTCGCAGATCTTTCTCGGGAAAACGTTGACGAGTGCCGAAAAAAATTTGTCTTCTGTTGAGCCATCTCTCGGGAACGTCTCTTCATGGGCTGAAAGAAACCTTGTTCAATTCAACCCCTTACCCCATTTGTCGATCGCTAGTTCTCGAGAACACTCCTCTTAAAGCCGTGCGCAGTATCAGGATATTGGGCCTTAACATTTCGAGAAAGCAAGGCTAAGTTGGCCTCGAAGAAACGTAGTATTATCACCAGAGCGAGACAGTTCTTCACGCCAGAACGCCATTTGGCCCTGCATGGGCTCAGGTTCGGCGTCATATGGAGTACTATTCTCACCTCTGCTGGTGGCTGGTGCTCCCCATTATCACCTTGAACCATTTGATCGCATACAACGCAGAGCCATTCCAAACCGTTGGGGACCCCATAATAACCCCAGATGTCGGCTACAATTTGTTACTTTTAAAACTTTAAAACACATAAGTTATAGCCTTCTCCTTCCTAAGACCTAATAGGGACCTTATCACACCACTAATTTCAATGGATTACCGTTTCATTATTCGAAACGGACAATTAAGAGTTTATAAAGAGTTGTTCAAAGCCATTTCTTTCTAGAGATATAAAACGTCTTAAATCTTGTAATTCAATTATGGGGTTGATTACGGATCCTAGCTATCAATAACACCCATAGGCAAACACACAAAGGCTTTCAAAAACTTTTTTTTGCGCGCTTTGATTAAAGCGTTAGTCAAACACTTAGGAAACGAAAAACATTTTGGTCTTAAATATACTCGTATTCTTAGATTACCTTTGGGTAGTAGGAATTTGTGAAAATCTATCTACATGGATGCTAACAACAAAAATATGTTTTAATAAACATTTCGACGCAACTGGACGAGAACGATAGCTTAGCAGTCAGGGAGAGCACTTGGAAGGTTTCCAATAGGCGCGGGTTCGATTCCTGCTGTGTTCATATTTCAACGTTTTCTAAAAATGTTTTCCGTTTTCTAAGTTTGTGATTAGCACTTTAAATAATCAAAAACTTTATAAAACTTACCATTCTTGTTTTTGTTTCAGGATTTATTACTTTATCGAAAATATGGTGTCGTTGCTGCAAAAACTTAAACAATTACATCCACTATGTCTAATTTTCCCAATAGCAAGTGTGATAGCAACAAGCTATATGATAGCTGCATTAAACAACAAAAAGGCATGTGTTTTATCAAATAAAATTTAAGATTTTCTTTCCCTATCTTCACAAATATTGTATTTTCAGATGTTTATATGAATTTTAAATATGTTACTACATATAATTTCTATATGATAATCTACATGTATTGCCTAATAAGGTGTTCTGTAAATGTTCTAAGTTACTAATATATGAATCCAGTCTTGGATACTGTCAAAAGTAATTTATAACCTAAGTATAGGTTTCTACATCTCGCCTAGTCAAAATATATATGTATAGGTTATATATGATGGGCATATAGATGGTTGAAGATTAAGATTGTATGTTGATAAAAAACGTGACAAAATATTTTAAGATAGTTCTCTATTTAATAACTACACATATGCTTATACAATAAAATTTTACGACATATAAAGTAATTAAATGTTTATATAATAAAGCCATTTGCCTTCAGTGAAATAAAAACACACCGCTAGTTTTATTTGTTTTTTAATAATTTTTAGCTCGACTTGGAACACATTATTGATTATACAAATTGCACCGATGATAAAGGTGTAATGTGTAAAGATTTCACAGTACACAGAACAGATACATGTGTATGCTATATAGAATTTAACCTAACTAGCAGTTTTACCGGAAGGATTATTGCATATTATGAACTAGAGTCGTTCAACCAATTGCAAGGCGATTACGTTAATTCCAAGTGAGTTATATTTTAATGTGCTATGTTTCGCTAATACGAGGAATTTAAAAAATAAAAATCTTTCCATCATAAGCAATGATATATAGGAGTACTAATAATTTTCTACCTATATATATATATCTTACCATTACACTCATGCATAATCGAATAGGATTATATTGTTCTTGTATGAACAATCTAATTTTTAAACCGGCATATAATAAAATGCAAATTCTGTCAAATTCAAAATTATATGTACACCTAATATTATCTTTTTATTTTAGAATATCAATTAATGTTAGAGGCTCGATTAAACTACACTCAGTTCAGTTATATGGAGAGTACAATTGTATGGAGAATACACTTAACTTACTCCTATAGGAGTGTATTTTAACTTACACTTTGACTTTTGATTAACTCCTGAATATTCTAATATTAACGGTTGTATGTAAGACTGCAAAAGGGTCTAACAGGAAAAGCTGCGAAAAACTGCACAGGCGAATGCACTGGCGAAATTAATTGATTTTACCCATTTTTATATTGCTTTTTATCTGAATTAGCGATACACTTAATTTTACGTCCCTAGCCCTTACAGGAAGGGAGTTATGGGAGTCACAACATTTTACAAAAAAAGTTAATTTTCTCGGTATCTACTACAGATATCTTTATGAAATTTAAATCAAATATTACTATTCATAAGCCAATTGTAATATATTTTTTTCAGAATTTTTGCAATGTGATAAACAGTAAAAAACGAGAAATTATTTAATTGGGGTGATCCTTTATGCCAACCTCTGAATTGACACCTACCAAAAAATATATATTATATTTATTCATTAGTGAGCTACTACATATTAAAATTTCAAAAAAATATTTGAACAATGTTGAAAAAAATAAAAATCACGTGCGTACCAACTATCAACTTTCTTCATAAAGGTTGTGGCCCCTATATCTCCTTTCCTGTAAGGGCTAGGGACGTAAAATTAAGTGTATCGCTAATTCAGATAAACAGCAATTTAAAAATGGTAAAATCATTACACGCCAGTGCACTTTTTCTTAGCTTATCCTGCTAGACCCTTTAAGAAAGGGAATATAGTATATCTTATTTTGCACGTAAGACATTTAATGGCATTCTCTACCGAATATATGTAGATATTTTAGCTTTTGCTATTATATAAAAGAATTGTACATAATATGGAAAATCTTTCATTTGTAAGTTTTTTTTATATTAGGTATTATAAAAATTAACAGTACCCTGTGTTTAAACTTGAGATTAAGACCTTTAATTTTTTTTTAAAATAACTTTTGAAGAATAAAGATAAATTATAAGAACGTTTGCAGGATTGTGGAATTTTTCTATAATTCTGTTATAACTTAGTCGATTTCTATTTGCTTATATTAATTAGTTGTTTAAGTTAAGTTAAGTTTTTTAATGGTTAACAATGGGTAACATGGTTTGAGTTTTTTTTATGTCACGTAATTGAATTAACAGTGTTTGTACCTAGCTAACATTATCATAATACGAATATGTCACGACATTTAATTCATGAAAATTCATTTTAGGGACGACAGTCAGCTTCAGGGGGTATTGAGTCCTACACCATCTATAAATTGTGAACCATACAGATATGATGAACAAGGCAAACCCATTGCTCCATGTGGCCGTATTGCTGATACTTTATTTAATGGTTAGAAAAACTAAAATGTATATATAAAAAATAAGAATAATTATAAATTCCTTTATGCAGTATTCATATTTGTGATGAGAAGTCTATTTAAAAACGCGGCGTTGAGTTCTGCCACTCAGGACGCAATGCCTCAATTCGGCGGAAACGACACCCTTGCGCCTGTCGGCATCCTCTCAAGCAGCTATTTAGTGCTTGCATTTCGCAGGGACTGAGCACCCTCTTCCCTCACCCCCCCGGTGTCGCTGTAAAGACCAATAGGGTCAACAGCATATTTATCCGTTCGAAAAAAAAAAAAGTCGGCGGAAAGTGGGGAACGGAGTGTCTTAACACTAGGTTCCCTCTGCCTACCCTGCTATACGCGGGATACAGCGTGAAGCTATGTATGTATGTATTATGTAAGTCTGTCTATTTTGTACGATCGTGGCGTAAAAGTTGTTTACTGAGCCACATCTGCGTCTGACTGTCAACTCGATTGATTGTTGGGTTGGATCTCAAAGAATTAATAATATTTTAATTATTTTCATTTCCTGGTCCTGTTAGGATGGAGATGGGCGTTGAGATCCGGCATTTATCACCATTATTACTCGGAAAGTAGAAAGCTTTGAACTAGTAGAAAACTAACAACTGTCTTTACACTATGTTTTCTTTGACTATCCAAAGATACGAGAAGAACGTTACGATATAAAAATATATATATATTATTTCAGATACTTTTAATATTCTACAAACAACAGATAAGAAATATATACCATATTTACTATCGGGGATCTTGGCAGATCATGAGAAAATGTCATTTCGAAATCCAGACAATATAACTGAAGGTAAACAGCATTGTTAAGTGTACTAATAGAAATAGCTAAAAAATTTAATTTACTCGTTCAAATTTGATTCATTAAAATATAGCAAAATTTCTTTTATAGCTAATTTAAATTTTGCAAAACCAAAGAATTGGAACAAGAGTATATGGGAGTTTGACATGGAAAATACTGAAAACAATGGATTTCAGGTCAGTTATTGTTTACTATTTTTATATAAATACGTGAGCAAAAACTTTTTACCCCTTTTTACGAATATTACGCGGACGGAGGAGCATAAAACTTGGCACACTTATAGTTCATATAGAGAAGGAGTGCAGAATGTCAATATTTTTTGTAAAATAATGCATAAAAAGTATATTAAATCAATAAAATAAATGTTACACACACTACCATAAGACAACGCGTTGTTAACGCCTCAACAAGGACACTAATTTTGATAGATGTTTGATGGCTTTACAATAAAATAAAACAAAACTGAATAATTTACTATTATGCGACATTGAAAAACTAAGCCTCTAGTAAAAACATTTTTCAATATCAACTTCAAACAGTGGTTATCAAAAACCTTAAAGGTTTTAATCTAAACCTAAAAGGTTTCTCATTACCTTCTATGGTATATTATTTTGCTTATGTACTCGTACATATATGTACTAAAAGAAACTTCAGCAAATTTCTATCGTAAGTTTCTACACTAAGGAGCCAACGACTCTTTCGTAAGATGTTTTTGCTAGTTTTACCACGTCTCTATCATATATTATAAGAAAAAAATCGGCCAATCTCTTTATATAATATTTACTACAAAAGAATCTAGAGGAAACATTGCCTAATTAGTTGTTGGATAAATACAAGGAAACAGGAAAACTTAAATATCTAATTTTTACATTTTTTTTATAAATAGTTGTTTGGAGTTTGTTATTTTAATTAGGTAGATATTGATATTACTACTCTAGGTATTTAGTTTTTTTATTAACATTTGATTTATTAATTATATCGACGGTTGAAAGGCTAATTAGTCTAATGGCCATTATTTGTAATATTAATTTATATAGGTAGGCTACATTCAGAATCAGCGGATTTTTCGGCGTCTTTTGAACTTGGTTTCATAACACTATACTTTGCTTTGCAATGAAATATTTGTAAATGAAACATTATGAAACATAATTCAAAAATTATTTTTTCAGAACGAGCTGTTTATGGGATGGTTGAATACAGAATTGAAACGTAAGCCTCGTGCTCGCTACACTGAAGCACTACCCAGTGGTAGCTATCTATTGCGAGTTAGTTATAGTAAGTATACTTTGAGACAAAATAAATCGTCTCGTGCACTTATAATACTCGAGTTGTCGTCTGGGGCTTCCTATCTATACTTTTGTAGCCATATTAAAGATAGAAATGGAAATAGGCCAGCCATATTATTTCTATCTTTCGTAGTTTCAATTATAAATCGTAGCAGTATAAAAAAACACTCACGTTATGCATTTAATCCGGTTAATTAGGAAATGTAAATATATATTTTTTAAATAATAAAAACTAAATGCTTCCACCAAACAAAATCAATTAATCAGAAGAACATATAGATAAAATTAAAGCATGTTTGTTTCTATTCTGTGTAACAAGGAAACTATAAATATCTTAATTCCCATAGATCTTTTATTTCAATTCAATAATAGTTATTAGCTTATTAAGCTTAGTTTCATGTTTGTATAGATACAAATATTAAAAGCTGCAGGGTGAACTTTCAAAAATCGTACTCCTCCCGTCGACAGTTGTAAACATGTACAACGTTATTCCTAGTGTGTTAAATGTCCATAATCCTTATATTCTTTGCCCAAATGAAAAAAAAACAACAAATAGTATCATACACAATGACGTATTAAATTAGTGCTCTATTCTGTTTTATCATATATTAAAAGAAAAACCGATGTAGTTTTTATATCAGCTGTTGACAATAGAGACACGACCATGTCAGACAGGGATACGGATTCCAGATTCTAATGTTGAAATTTAAAATAATAAGTAACTACAACGAAGTCTGTTATAGTTTGACATTAAGTTATTACTAACGGGTCTTCACTTTCGCGTGTGTATTAGGGCCTCGTCATACCCTATCATAACAACGCTCTTCAATGTACTTCCCTTTACCTGTGTCAGACATAAAATAGTAAAAAGAATTTAGCGTTCGAATTCACAGGTAACATCTAATCTGTACGTAGTAACTATAATATAATCTTTACATTTTCGACAAAACACGTTATTTTATTTTAAATATAATTCTATTACTAAACAATGTTAGCAATATGTAATTTTGTTCAAGTGAATCGATAAAAAACTAAAAAATAAGTATTACTACAAGCCACGGAAATGTGTTAAGTTAGTCATGAATTCACGATTCATTAATTATTCACCAATAAGACTAAGAATTTTGCGTACCACGTTATTGATAATCGTGCGAAATTGCAATTACCAAAAATAAAAAAGCCTTTACCTACCTTTTTTTATCCTAAAAGTAAAAAAACTTTTTAACATATAAGTCTTACTATGTTGGCAGCGGTCGATATATTTTTTTTTTGTTTCAGTTTACCCACCGAGCATATATAATGGTCCAAGAAAATTTATTCTAATTTCGTTTGATGACGAAAATCGTAGAAACCCAATAATGGAATGGATATGGATCATTTCTTTGGTTATGATTTGCTTGTATATATTCTCTTATTTAATTATATATATAAAATACAAGATACATACACGGAGAAAACAAGGTAATTAACATTGTAAAAATAGTACCATTAGAATTGAAAGTTAATTATTTTTTTCATTAAAAATAATACTTAATATTCATCTACACTATAATAAGTTGAGTGATATACTTTAAGAAACATCAATAAAGCAATTTTAGCTGAACTTAGTATGAAATTTTAGTACATTTTTTACACTAATAGTTTTTTTTTTCATATAGATTCTTCTAGTGACCCCACTAATGATAATGCTACAAGCCTTATGTAGTTAACAATAATAATGGTAAGGACGACTATATAGCCAAAGAGATTACGATGACTGAGAAATGATAACCAATAAAACAGAAGCAAACTATACACTGCCTCTATGCCGAAGATCTGATAGGAATTAAACTACAAAATTACAAAAAAATATATAACATTCCATAAATAAAGTTAATTACAACACTAACTTTATCTCAAATATAATTGTCTGTCACTGCGTATATAGCATTCTTGAATTTGATAGAGACTGGTTAAAATATAAGGTAATCTGGTCACATGCATTTTATTTATACATAGAAAATACGAATATTAAAAAAAGTTACCGTCTGAAGCAGCTCAAAATGCTGTTCTATTCTACGACACACACGGCACGAAACAATGATGCTGCGAAATAAAATTATTTTATAAAAATAATTTCAAATGTTTTATTTTCACTTACTTAGCTTCACGCTGTATCAAGCATATAGCAAGGCAGGCAGAGGGAACCTGGTGTTAAGACACTCCATCTCCCACTTTCCCCCCAATTGAGGTATTGCGTGCTGAGTGGTGGAACTCAATGCCGCGCTTCGCCTTGTTACCAAACCCAGGAAATGAAAAAATCCATTTCCTGGAGTGGGAATCGAACCCACAACCTGTCGCGTTTACAGACGCACGCTTGTGCCTCTGCGCCACGACAGGCGTTTCATTTTCACACGTTATATAATAATTAAATACCAACTTAATATGTACGTATACCTAAAGGGATTATATATTGTGAAAAAATATTTTATGGACAATAAAGAATAAACAATTATTCGAACAAAAATATCTTAAAAAGTAAATAATTTACTAATATTTGTAGTAATTGAAATAACGGAAAAACTGAAATATTGAATAAATTGCAATCATTAATTAAAAATCTCTAAATGGGCTAAAAAATTACTCGGATGAGTGTTTATATCAACGAAGCAGTAAACAATTTGGGAATAAGGTACCTTCTCCAAAATGAGAATGAACAAAAAATAGGAAACTGAAATAAGGATTTACACGTTATTCGAACTTACTTTTAAAGTATCGCTTTTACGTATAAAAGAGCAGTTTTACATCCTTTTCTACATAGCTAATTAGAGAGTAAGAATCTAGCCAAGAACTAAGGTATAAGGTATAACCGCTTATACCTTAGTATCGAGACAGCGTCCGCGTCCATCCGCAGCTTTTCGCCCGAAATCGAAAAATTATGTGGCAAATGCCGGGACTCAACGCCACATATAAATATAATTATTCCCTTAAGTGCGATTGAACCCAGAACGAATAACGTTTATATTCAGACGCTAACCATTTACCAATGGAAGTTGTGGATCTTAACTACTACTACTAAATACTATTATTGTTTAGTATTTCTTTAGTATTTTATTGAAATTTAAAAACAATATTTGCATGTGTAGAATTTTTTTTCAATAGATGCTAGTTCAACAACATTTATGTAGATATATAAATGTCTAATGAAAATAATGTTCAGTATTTTGAAAGAAACTACATTTTTTTATTAATAAAATAAAAAGAAACCAATTTGATTATAGTAAAAAAGGATTCGTTGGAATAGAAAAAAGCATTTTCTCAGAGTACAACACTTAATAATAATATAATTTATTTATTAGGATCGAAACATAATATCTATTTTATACTATAGTTTTATAATCTATGTAGCGTAGTAATAATCTGTAGCTTTAATACTCACAGATTAAAAATATAATACGATGTTAATATGTTATGAGTAACTCTACTGTGAATTATTGATTTGATTAGAGAGTAATGATTAACAAGTAATAACTAGTGAAATACGTTTTTCTTTATTGATAACGTTACCAAAATTAATGTTGCTTACCAAAACAGGATTTAGGGATGGCGACTTCAAGTGATACTTCAGACCAAAACGTAAAATCGAGACGGCCTGCTGGTAAGTTGATATTGTTTAATTTAGTATGGCAGTCCCTTTTACCAATTTGTATTATTAATTATTATATTTAATTAATTATATATTCTAGAGTCCGCCTTTAAGCAGCAACGGCTACCTGCATGGCAACCTATCTTAACAGCAGGGACTGTTCTTCCGACATTTTTCGTAATTGGTATAGCATTTATACCAGTTGGAATAGGCTTGCTATACTTTTCTGATGAGGTAAGTTTCACAAGTAGACTTTCAATGTTTCTTGTTTACCATTTATATTAAAATATTATCACTTTATAGCTATGCCTAATCGATCTTTGGAATAATAATAATAATTGCTATTTGGAATCATAATTCAGACATGAAAAAAGAATGTTTCTTTGTACTATCTTGAATATTTTGTTATTATATTATTAAAATAGTGCAATAAATGCAGTTTAAAAATTTTGTATGTTATATTTTAAAACAAAACATTGAAATTGCAGGTAAAAGAACATGTTATAGATTATACATACTGTATGAAAGAAGATGAAAACATTACATGTGCTGATTATATAAAAATAAACAATTTGAGTGCTTGTACTTGCAAAATACCATTTAATCTTACTGAAGATTTTAAAGGAGATGTATATTTCTATTATGGTCTTAGCAATTACTACCAAAATCATCGTAGATATGTAAAGTCAAGGTAAATTGTTTACTTTATTAAATTCCTTGGTTAATTACTTAAATAGTAAAACTATAACTTATATATGTTATATACCTTACAACTAACAACTAATCTTTTATTTTAGCATTGCATTCTTTTCAAGATATTTTATAATAATTTCTTAATTCTTCCAGAGATGACAACCAACTTCTTGGACGCCTATCACTAACACCTTCCAGTGACTGTGCACCATTTGCTTATGCTGATGTAGGAGGGAAAACGGAGAAGATGCCCATTGCCCCGTGTGGTGCTATTGCTAATTCCCTTTTTAACGGTAACATATTTTATATAAATGTAAACATTAACTTTACTAAGTCTCATATTACTAATTTATATAATTTTTTTAGATACCCTAACAGTAGAGTCTCAAGATTTAAACAAAGATGTACCAGTACTAAGAACTGGCATTGCTTGGACCTCTGATAAAGAAATTAAGTTTAGAAATCCACCAGGGGATCTGGAGACTGGTAAGAAGTCATACATATGTTATATTTTTACGATTTATATGTGTTGTATTATAACATTAAATAAATTAAATATAGAAAAAGGAAATATTATAATATTATACACATATTTTTTATAGTTCGTATTTATAAACCATCGGATAATTTGTGGCCTTAAACAATAATTTCAATGTTGTATAATATTTCAGCATTCAAGAACTTCACAAAACCAATAAATTGGCGTATACCTGTATGGATGCTAGATCCAAACAATACTGACAATAATGGATTTCAGGTACGTACATGATAAAAACAAAAAATGGTGTTTTAATAAGTTATATTGAAAACACCTATCTATTGCTTTTTTATTATTTAAAAATTATGATTAATGCCTGTCGTGGCGCCAAGGCACAAGCGTGCGATTGTAAATGCGTGTGGTTGTCGGTTTGATTCCCACTCCAGGAAATGTAGTATTTTATTTCCTGGGTTTGGTGACAAGGCAAAGCGCGGCGTTGAGTTCTGCCACTCAATATGCAATGCCTCGAGTCGGCGGAAAGTGGGGAACAAAAAGAGAGAACGGAGTGTCTTAACACTATGTTCTCAGGTTCCCTCTGCCTACCCTGCTATATGCGGGATACAGCGTTAAGTTAAAAAAAAAAAGATTATAATCCGAAAACTTTTCTTTATATACTTAACATTAATAATAAGAGTAAAATTTCAGAACGAGGATCTGATCGTGTGGATGCGCACTGCGGCTCTGCCCACATTCCGCAAATTATACCGTCGCGTCGACCACTCGAAAGAAGGCTTCGGGCCCGGCCTTGTTAAGGGGCCTTATGTGCTGCGTGTTGAATATAGTTAGTGTCTACATTTTTCTTTACAATATCAATTTAAATTATATCTTCTGAGAGACTCATAAAATAGCACTTTTAAGTCGCGTTTTGTCTTACTAGTGCAGATAATTCAAATATAATCATTCTATATATTCATCCTCGAAGCAATTGGATAAATGATCGTAGCTATAGCCGAAACTGATGTAATATGTTCCCATAATAGGACATCCAAACAAAACACAATATACAATGTCACTAAATTTATGCCACAGACTATCCAGTAAAGGACTTTGACGGTACAAAATCGTTTATAATATCGACAACGTCCCTCCTCGGCGGTAAGAACCCGTTCCTCGGCGTCGCTTACGTAGTGGTGGGCGCGCTCTGCCTGCTCCTTGGCATAGTACTGCTCGTCATACATGTTAGATGCTCTAAGAGGTATTTATTTTTGTTTATATTTTATTATTATAAATTGTGAATTGCCACGTCCTTTTTAAACTAATTCGTATTTTTATATTAGTTATGATAGGAGGAGGTAAATATTTATACACTTAAACAAGATATACCAATAGCTTAGTGGGTAGTTATTATGGCAACTGTTAGACGTTGTGGGTTCGATTCCCTTCAGTAGACTTTATATGTACATTGCTTGTGTTACTGTGTTAAAAATCGATTATTGTCGGAACCATATTAAAAAAATACTTACATTTGATTTAAATGCAGTTTCTAATATTGAGAACGTACTTAAATATTTCTCAACATTAATTTATTTCACAAAGCCTTTGCATAATATAGATTCCAACCACCGATTCCTGGTCACAGTTATGTGGAGCATGTTTCTGTAGCTCCAAATGTGTTAGTTACTTCGTAAGTTATAAATATGGTGTATTTTTTATTATTTTATTAGTTGATATCTTTTATTGAATAAATGTGTTTTTTTACTTGTCTTACCTATGTGTTATGTAAAAAATATTTAATATATAATATATTTTCAAATTTATTATGAACATTATTATCAGTATATTAGTTTTTTATTAGAATATTAGCATTAATATTTCCATTATCTCCCTCAGAGTAGTTTTCTCACGAAAATGTCACTAAACTTGTTTAGTGCCCAATTTTATTATTTTTTTAAAAAATAATTAGTAAATATTCAGTAGTATTGTAAAAATCTGTATTTTTTTATCGTTTAGTTACAATTTCTATTCATATAATAGTATAAGGTGTGTAGGTAACACGCAACCAAAATATTATGTATTTATGAAAACAATGAAAATAATTTTTCGATTAAGTCGTCGTCTTATTATTTTTTAGTGTTGCCACTAAAACATCATAAAGCAAAGGTTTTTTTATTACTGTTTTCGTATTAAGAATAATTTAGTGATAATATTTCTTTTTCTCTTTACAGCACAACAGAAATGATCAACGTGAATCCACGCACTCCATACTCTTAAACAAGCCATATTTGGTGCATGTTGTAGAAATTAAAAAATAATCGAAACTAACGAATGAGTTATACTAAAACTATCAAATTATTATTTAATACTTAAATATTATATTTTTGGCTTTTATCAATCGAAAAAGGTTTCCCAAGTCAGTATTTATATTGTGATAATGATTTTCCACTTCTTAGCAAAGGTGGGACATGTCTGTATGTACAAGTTGAGAACCCGTTCCCGGGAATTTGCATTTCACTTGGAATAAGCCCCTTTACTGAACATTATTCTTTTTAAATAAAATTAACTCTGGCAACTTAACGTTGTCACGTTGAAATCAACATGCAAAGAGAAAAAATTGGAACTGAAAATACCTTGATCTCTAGGTTCTCCCGGCCTACCCTACAAAACACAATAGAAGCGTAAACAAATATAAACATTGTTGATATTTGTTGTTATAATTGCATTTTATTTTACTTAAACAAGGTATATTAAATTATAAATCTATTAGAAATTATTAAAATAATATTAGTTCAATATATCACTATTTTCACGTAAATTTTGTATAATTGTATCAACACATGCGTCACTGAAAAATTGCGCTTCTAATTTTTAAACATAGACTTGTGCTATAAATATTATTTTGCAGGCAATTAGAATATCTTTGAATTACAAACTTAACGTCAAAATAAAGTATTTTGCTAACAAAAGCTGTCAAGGAAACGACAGTCTAAAATAAAAGAGTTATTCCAATTCTCTATAGATTATTTATCAGAATATATAAACAATTTTATATCTAAGTTAGATTCCCTCATCGTATTTTAATCGTCTACTAGATGCTATTAGAGAGTAGATTTAATAAATATTAGTTGTAATTAACCTTTATATTTCTTTCATATTAAAGAAGGAAGTGTTCTTTTATAAGCCAAAATTTCAAAATTAGAAAGAATGTTTTGTTTTACTAATTTTAAATTGGAAAAAAGCAACAAACTATGAGTTGTTATTATTATTTAATATTTACTTACAATTTTGAAATTATTAAAAAAAAGCGTGTGAGATATATTTAAATTATTCTTAGTTTTTTTACATGTTTTAAAAGGTTTAACGAGAACACTCACTAACACTCCTTTTTTATGTAATGCTAATGTTAGTTATTCGGCCACTTTTTTTTTAGAATAATATATTGGCTTATACAGTAACATTGTCTCTTGCCTTAATTAATATGAAAAATATTATGACCTTTTTAATTTGAAAAATATTTGTTTATTATAACACTTGTTGAAATAATTTTATTTCATGATTTAATTAAATTTGATTAAATCGTGAAATAAATATAATATATTTATATATTTAAAAAAGTATATTTTTTAATATTCATATTATTTTTGTGATATTTTACTATTTATTTAATGTTGACGTTTAAAATGTCGATATAAGTTAATAATTTGTTTCGAACTGATTTTCTTTATTCACATTTGGAGAACGGTCATAAACAAGAACCTGATGTTATCTGTCACTTAAGTGCCTTTTATCAATATAAGATTATTAAAGCTATTTCTTTATGTACTTAGCGAACAAAAAATTTAGCTTAGAGAGTCACCTTCGAGTATCCTCGAAATATACTTAATATAGTTTTAATACAAATTTTATGAAAAGTAGTTGCCAATAAAATGTTAATTATAAATATGTTCTAACAATATCCAGTTAGGACGATATAATATGGTTTTAGAAATAAAAACACATTTCAGATATAAAAAGTAGGACAAATCACTGAGATTGTATTTTGAATTCATGTATAATGAACACTTACTTTAACATTAACTATTCCTTTATATATGTTTAAAAGCATTTGAAAACTTAGACGTGCAGATAATTATATTCTGTGTATTTATTATAATGTATTAGTTGTTTTAACAATAAATGTTTTAAAATAATTTAAGGTTTTCCTTGATCTACTTTTCTTGATATTCTGCTTCTTTGCCATTATTTTTCAAACAAATTTCAATATATTTACACCCATTCATTGTGTGCTCTATTGCGTAATACTATATTACATGGAAAATAATATATATGGTATTATGAATTAAAACAATTATTAAATATACATATATATAAAATTAAATATGATACAGGATTGGTATTTCGGTCATCAATCGCAAAGGTCATAAACTGATTTTATTCTATCATCCTTTCATTCACCCGATTATTTATTGTGTTAAGCATTAAATATTTTTTTCATACACAATATAAACTTGAAATTGTTTTATTTTCGTATTTCCTCGTAGTTTCTGTATATGTCCTAGTTTGTCGTACCTCATAAAAAGCCAAAAATCCGTGTTGCACGTTATATTGAATATTGGATTAAAATAAAACAAATTTAAAATATCTCAATACGTATTTACTTCCGCATATGGTTTTAATATGTATATAGGTGCATCTTAAAATTTCATCTAGGTATATCTCTTTCATGGTGGTTAGAATATACTAGTCGTACTTTTCAGTCATATTACTATATGACTTAATAGTAGTAATATATGTTAGCAAATTATGACGACATAAAGAATCCGAACTAAATTTTCGTATAGCAATTTGTAAAAATAAACTGATAAAGTTCACTACATGCAATACTGTAAGCGAATTGTTCCTGGGGATTAAGAAATTATCTAATTATTTATTACTTGATCGGATATGATATTTGTAAGTATATGAATTTATTATCTTAATAATTATGATAAGGTAATTCTTATTCTCGCGTGTTCTTTGCATTGAGTACTCGTGGGAGAAACGTCAATATGATTATAGGTTTAGTATTAGTTTTTTTTTTTTTAAACGCCATCTCAGCCCAAAGTATCAATGATTTATATGATTTAAATATCATACACTTCAATGATTTTCATGCACAGTAAGTTTTTTTTTTGTTAAAATTAACTATTATATTTATCATATATTTATTATTAAAATATTTTCAATTTTTACAATATATGTAAATATATTGTAAAAAACTCAAACATTTTTTTTTAATATATTCTATAAAAAATGAAAATCTTTTATTAGGTATGTGGTTACTATTAGATTTGTCTCTGTACATAATATTTATTATATGCCTATGCCATTTTACGAATATCATTTTATTTAAAACTATCTCTTCTTGAATTCCATTAAGAGATTTTATGCATAAAAAGAGTTCCAGTGTACGCAATGTACCTACAAAATAATTAGAGATAATCATTTGGGAAAAAAAAACTGCGCGTTACCTGTTTATTTTAAGGCGATCACTTTCAAAAATGTTCATAAAGAAATAATCGCACGGGGCAAGGGCAGCGGGCAAGTTTTCATAATTAGTATATATCAATAGAATATAAAAAATAGAAAACATAATGGTGTTCATATGAATAATATATATTTTTTAAGTTTCGACCAGATAGCCTTAAGTGGAGGACCATGCAATCAGGCAGAAGGGGACTGTATAGGCGGGTTCTCACGTCTATACACAGCTGTAACGGAGGTTATAGAAGCCGAACCAGACTCTATATTACTTAACGCTGGGGACACATTTCAAGGTACCATTTGGTATAATTTCTTACGTTGGAATGTCAGTCAACATTTTATGAATATGCTGCCTCATGATGCTCATGTAAGTTGATTTTTTTTATTTATATTGTATTTCATTATATTTATAAACATTTATAATTTGTGTCAAATGTTTTAGGTGTTAGGAAACCATGAATTTGATCATGGCATCGAAGGATTGTATCCTTATCTTAATATGCTCGAGGCGCCAATGTTAGGAGCCAATGTTAATACTACCTTTGAACCCGACATTGCGCCATATGTGAAAAATCATATCATTATTACAAGAAAAGAAAGAAAAATTGGAATTATTGGGATATTATTAAGAACCGTAAGTATTATTTAGAAAAATATTATTTTTTGAGTTATTATTTTTTATAAATTATGTTTAACTTATAATTTTCAATGAAAAGTGTTACCTAGGAATTAACTAATATTTTTATTGGAGATTAAGTGCTACTACTATCGAAAAAATAAATTGGTTTAAAATATTTACCTAATTGTTGTATTTTTACGATATTTCATTTGATTCTATTAAATGAAGTCATTAATGAACAAATTGTATTTTACGTTAGTTCACAGCTCCAATCGGTAATGTGTTAATGGAAGATGAATTAGAAGCTGTGCAACGAGAAGTTGCAAATCTTACTGCACAAGAAGTAGATATCATCATCGTACTCTCACATGTGGGGTACAGCAGTGACATGTAAGTAGAACATTATTGCGATATCTTATATCGCCGAAACGCTTTCTGGTATTTTTTTACTTTCATTTCCCCGCACAATTAAGACAAAGTGCGACAATGAGTTCTGCCACTCAACAAGCTATGTTTTGAACTGTTTTTGTTTGCTGGAAAGAGCATGAAGCTAAAAAAAATAAATTATTAAAAAAATATTTTAAATATTAGCTTCTTGCTTATATACATCATAGAATGTATCTTTTGTCTAAAGTTTAGGCTGTAGATATAAGCACTCAACACATGTATTTAATGTTTTTAGTTTACGGTATCTAACCAATACCATTATTTAAGCTACCTTTACTTTCGCAAATCCGTAGTGAAAAAAAGCTTTGTTTTGTGAATATTATTTTTTTTAGTTAACAATAATACCTATTGCGTAAATCGAAAATATTAAATACTATATGTTCAACTAATTCACCCTACAAAATATTATTTCTTCTGCAGCTCTTTAGCAGCACGCATGCCACCCGAAGTGGATATAATAGTTGGTGGTCACTCACATTCCCTACTGTTTACTGGAGAAGCTCCCGATGGCACTCCGGTTGGGGACTATCCCACTGTTGTGACTCAAGAAAGTGGACATAGGGTAAATTTTATATGATTATCAGCTGATTTTTTTATGTTTCTATTTTTGATTGTATTGGATATGGATATTCTTACTAGTCCATAATGCAAAAATATAATAATAATATTTATATATAAAAATATATTTCTATAGATTAATTAAGTTAAACTCTAGACATTTTACAATATAACTTACTTTTTTTTAAATCAAAAAAATATCTATTATATTAGATCCTAATTGTGCAAGCTGCCGCCTACACTCGATATTTAGGCAACATTAAAGTTTTCTTCGACGATGCCGGCAAAATAGTTACTTGGGAAGGAAAACCAATCTACCTCGGCACATCCATTGTAAGAGGTAGATATAAATGTAATACAGAACACACTATACAGCGATAATTTAATCTTATTGATTTTCTAAGAGGGTCTGGTATCCATACCATGAGAAAATATAAATATTCACAAGATGTTGAGCCCACAGCCATTGCTTTCAGTGAAACGTCATTTCTACCGAATGAAATAGCGATTAAGTGGAATCAAATTGTTTCAAAAATATTCAGAGGAAAAGCAAAATATAAAATAACATATACGTTACATCTTAGATCCCAGAATAGAAAGTCTATTAGAACCATGGAGACAAGAAGTGGACGCGGTGGGCAAAGAGGTTCTCGGGTCTTCAATATCAAACCTGAACCGTGGGTGCTATAGCGGCGAATGCAACCTCGGTAGCTGGGCTTGCGATGGGTTTCTTGAAGAAGTACGATATTATGACTTATATGTTTCGTATCGTCATTTTAGTTCCAATTTCAAACAAATTCGTTTGTTCTAATCGTCAAATAATTCTATTCAAAGTAAGAAGATACATGCTTCACTTATATTAGACGTACTTTGAATAATATTTAGTCTTTTTTATTGTAGTTATTGTAACATGAAATTATCACATATCTTTTTCTTAGCACTGTATTGATATTAATAATATTTGAAGGTAATGTCCCTGGCTGAGGAGGGTGCGTGGGGACACGCTCACGTGTGTATGATCAACGCGGGAGGCATTCGAGCTAATATCAACTCTGGTGGTAAATTATGTTTTGTTCATGCTTATCCTTAACATGTTTCATATTTTGTAAAATAAACAAAAACGACTCACTGTTAACGCGATGTTTGTGAGTTCGATCTCCACTCACGGGTATGATATTTTAATTATTTTCATATCCCCTGAGATGTCTTTCTATCGAGCGATATTTAATAAATAATATATGTTTTAAATTTACATCTTGCTAATATGGTATTTACATGTGTGCATACCTACTTACGTTCCGGGTTTCGAAATTATAAAAATTGAATACAATATAAATGTAATCTCAAGTTACTTTTATGATTATAAATATAGAGCAAAATAAATGGTTTTTACAGATATTACTACAGAGGCACTCTTAATGGCAATGCCATTTGAAAATTACGTGCAAGTTTATGATTTGAAGGGCGAATACTTATTGGAAGCCTTAGAATTTTCCGTAGGAGCGACGCAAACGAACCCTACGAGCTTCTACAGCGGCAGAATGCTACAAATAGCGGGTATGCTATTTATTATTTTGGTTGTTACATATGCTATCATCTGTCACCATTAGCTCATTTTGAAAAGCAAATTGTAATCGTACACAATCAAAACTGCTATTATCATCGTTAACGATATCAGTTTATGATAGGGGACGATGGGGGAATTGCGGACGCTTAAGCGAAATCACAAATGAAACACAAACTATTTATAGTAATCAGTCTCTCTTTATTTATTATTAAACTATACTTATTTACTTATTAATTCAACAATTATTATACTATAAGATCAATCAACATTAATTAAATTTTAATCAAATACAAAAACATATATGTCCATATTTACCCTTAGCTCTTGGGGTAAATACGGACCAGTGCTAGGTTAATTGCAGACAACATTGGGTATTTACGGACAAGGTCCTATTTTATTTACAGAATTCACAAACGTAGGCTTTTGAAGAAGAGCCAGCACTGCAATTCTCATGTGCCCAATTCTTACATTTCGAACACATAATCCAGTCTTCGGTGGATGGGTCACAATACTTTTCCTGGCAATAAATGCAGAAATATTCATAATTTTCTTTATAACATTCTAAGTAATTCTACTCTCTTAAACATTTTGGTCGATTTTCTTTGGTGTTTTTTGTTTCCTTGGTCGTAGTTATGGTCTTTCTTGTTTCAGGTTCTTTCTTTGATCGTCCAGTATCAATAAAATAGGATCATCTGCAGATGGTTTTGCAAATATTTTGAAATGCTGAAGCCAGTCAACAAAAATTGATTCAGTTATCCACCCTGAGTCAGAAACACAACCCACCATGTTACTATTACTGTCCTTCATAAGCCATGCATTCATTCGCTTTCTTTTAAATATAAAAAAAGGGGGAAGATATGTTCCTTCAGCGTTAAAGAAATTTATGACTGTGGTCAAGGAGCCACGTTCTGCGCTGGTGCATTTTCCTACTTGTTTTATTCCTTTCAGTGCATGAAACCTGGAGTTTCGTTATACAGTACTAATCCCCGTTTCATCCACATTGTAGATTGAATTCGACTTAAATTGGTATTTTATCATAAGTGATTCTAAATTATCAAAAATATATTTGCTTCTTCTTGATACATGATTCATTCATGATTACAGCATTTAGCTGTAATTCTATTTATTGAAATAGCTTCTGGCTTATGAAGTGATATATTGGAGTGCCTATAAAATTATAATACCAATCCATACCTGCCATTTTAGTATCTTTATTGAAGTTATTTGCTATGTTATTAACAGCGGCAAAGTCAAATGCTATCTTTCTTAGAGTAGGAATTGTTATTCCAAAGAAGGCTTTGCAAGATTTTAAAATGAAATCGACCAATTCATTTTTTTGAGATTCATTAAAAACTGACTTCTTACTTCTCTTTGGCATCGTACTAACACAGACTTTTTTCACTTGATCAAAAAGGGTCGCTCCAGGGATTCCACCTGTCGAAAAGGAGTCTTTTTCTCTTTAATTTCTTGCACAGCTTTGTAAAATTTCAAGAGTGTAAGCTGGTTCTATTTTCTTAATATATTTTCGAGGCATCTGATACAAAGAAATATTGCTACAGGTTTTAATAAAAATCCGTATTTGCCCTAGGATAAATAGGTATCTGGGTCAATTGCGGACAAGTAGCCTAGGCTACTACCGCAATTGACTCAAACGAGCTAGAAGAATCACAACATCAAAATTTTTAGGTTAAGAAAATTTATCAAGTTATTTGGCTTGTGTTATTTACTCGTCATAAACATTGCAATCGATAAAGAAAATGACTTTTTTACAGACACTTATTCTTTTTGAATAACACTCAAAATAGTAAATGCCAAAAATTACATCAAATTCACAAAAAATAAAAAAAATAATTTACTTTAAAACGGGCGTGCGGCCATCTGCCAGGAATGTGTGGTAGGCACTAAAGATGGCGAAACGTAACACGTGATCGTGACGGAGGGACGCGGGCGGCAGAGATAGAGTAAATACATGTTAGTGCGTCCGTAATTCCCCCATCGACCCCTATACACTATATCTATCATTTGATCAGTGAGGAAATTGCTAAACTAATTTAACTTCATTACTACTAGAAAAATAAAAGCTACACTAGATTTTTTTGTACATTTGGGCATATGCGCATTAATGTTCAGCTCCACTGTCCGCGCTCCCCTCTCTACCTAACCATATACTTTATCATAAGTTAGTAAGTTAGTATACGTCCAGGTATGCGCAACGTGTACAACGCGTCGGCGCCGGCGGGGTCCCGCGTGGCGTCGGCGGCGGTGCGCTGTCTGCGCTGCGACGTGCCGCGCTACGAGGCGCTCGACCGCGACGCCGTGTACCGCGTGCTCACACAGAACTATATTGGGGACGGCGGCGGCGGATACACGGTATGCACTTGTATAATTGTACTGCAGTTAGTGAAAGAAAAATATTCACCTAAATGGTGTTCCCTGTGACATTTTTAGTTAGCAGTACTCCTTAAACACACTCAAACTGAGCCCTGATTTTTGTTACTATTGAATATTATAATTCAAGATATTAATGTTTTCATAAGTATCACTATTATGATTGAATAAAGTAAAATACTTCAGCATTATTAACAAAACTGAAATTTAGTATGGACGTTGAGTTTAATTTTTACAATTTTCCATATTTTGTCTTAAAATTCATTATCATGATAGAATTATGTTGAATAATCGCAATTGTTTTCTTAATTTTCAGATGTTGTCGAACAATAGAGAAAATCTGATAAACTTGGACTTAGACTACGTGATGTTGCAGCGATACTTGCGTCGGCAGGGGACGGCACTGAGGGACCGCGACGGACGCATTCAAATTGTATACTAATAAAATCACTATTATTATATTTATTTAAAAAAATATCTTCTTTATTTAAAAACAAAAATATGTATAGTGTGATGTAGAAAGAAAATCTGAAAAGAATATGAAATAAAAATGATTTTAATTATTTTTTTTAATTTCACACTGTATCTCGCATATGGCAGGTTAGGCAGAGGGAATCTGAGAACCTAGTGTTAATACACTCCGTTCTCTTTCAACAAATTTATTCCCCATTTTCCGCCAGATTGAGGCATTGCGTGCTGAAAGGCGGAATTCAACACCGCGCTTTGTCTTGTTACCAAACCCAGGAAATGAATAATTCCATTTCCTGGAGTGGGAATCGAACCCACAACCTGTCGCGTTTACAGTCGCACGCTTGTGCCTCTGTGCCACGACAGGTGAAAAAAATGAAAAATGTAATGGACATATTTGTTTCGTGTTGAAATAATAAGATTAATCAATCATAATTACATTTACAAAAAAAATTACCAAACTGGCAACTATTAAGGTACATAGATATGCTTAAAAAGTCAAATTATTTTAATTAATAATTTAACTCACCGAGTGCAGGAGAACAGTTTAAAAGGAAATAATATACTTTAATACGATACATTTTTATTGAACACATTTCAATTGTATACATAATTTATTTTTGCTTCTTTATTTTGAGTTACAGTCAAAACTATGGGATAGTTGAATTTTTCCAGTTATTATGCACAAATAAGGGCCATTATAATATTTTAGGCATTAATTTTATTTAGAATGTAGTACAACCATTTATTTACCGGAATCAAAAAGAAGTAGAGGCCGCCCGCCTTTGACCTGGTGGTCCACTATCGCTAGAGACTTAAAACAAGAGGGTTTGCCTGAACCGACAACCCAGGACCGCACGTCTTGGCGCAGAAGAGTAAGGAGACCCGACCCCAAATAATGGGATAAGGGGTAGAAGAAGAAGAAGACAACCATTTAAAAACGTCTTAAGCTATGTATTCATATATAGCTCATTATGTCAACTATATTATAATAAACTATTTAATAAAAAATATATATTATACATTTACTGTAAGTATCAACATTAAGTCACGTGCTTCACAAATAATTCGGTTCTCAATAACATTATGAAAAGTTCAGTTAAGTTTCATATAAAAATAAATTAAAATTAAAAATATGTAATACATATAAAACAATAAAAACAATCAATTGAGTTGCAAAATAAAATATTTTCAATTATTCCAATAACACTAAATAATGGATGTTTAAAGCGAATACAGCATACATTTGTACGCTTTTCTTGTTAACATGTTTGGACGAATAAAGCGTATATTTATTTTATTTAGTCTTTTATAAGCAAGTATTATAATATAAATATTTTGAACTTCATATTTATTCTTTTACGAATTGAATTAAAATTGATTTTTTTACACATGAAATGATTTTATAGAAAGTTTTCCCTACTCCAGTAAATTAGGTAATTGTAGTAAAGGATTTAAAGATTACTTAATTAAAGTGTTTAAATATAATTAAATACAAGGAAAGATTCTGAGTTATGAAAAAAAAAATAAGTTTAAAAATTTCAAAATCAAAAGAGTAAATTTGAAGTTCATAACTTATAAATATATTTCACTAGCACTGCGGCAATTCAACTTTAGGAACACTAATAATAGGTAATTCTTTCTTGAACTCGTCGACGTCTTTTATAAAGTCGGCGTCGTCCTCCTGCGGGGAGTCCCCGGCTGAATCGCTCGCGTCTAAGTAATGGAGGGTCAAACTCTTTGGTTCTGTATCTTCTGCGATCGCATTTTCGTCTTTAGGCTTGTTCCCAACAATCTGAATTAAAAATAAAAGGAAGTGTTATGCAATGCATTCGCAGTTTTATGCATAAATGAAAATCTCATCGAAAACTTATGTGTAGAAATGGGAGTTCAATTCAATATTAAGAATATATGAGGTTGTCGATTGCATCGATGAAAGACTTGAGATATAAATGGATGCCAAGTTCTATAGATAATCCAAAAAAATATTCATAGTAGTTAGTAGTAATTTATGATAAATATTTAGAGAATATGTTTGTATTAAGCAATCTGACCATGAATAATAAAGAAACACATTATTCTTTACCTGAACAGAAAGTTTTCTAAACAACGTCTTATTACCACTGGAAAAGTGGTTGTCAATCCAATTCTTGACGTCTGCGATTTTCACTTGCTGTATCGCCTCAGCCTGTTAAAATATAAATGAATATATGTTTTATTTTACATAAATATTATTATACTTGTATTATAACAAATAGAAAAAAATAAAAAAGCAATAATAAAAATAACAATTGACGCCTTCGTAGCTGATGGTATGTTAAGATCGTAAGTATGACTTATCATTTGAAGGGTTTATTTAAAGTAATTTTATGTCAACAGAGTTCTAAATAAAGAACGAAGTTAAGTACCACCTCTTATATCTTATACGAGAATAAAGTAAAGAGTGCTGTAACAACACACGTTTTCTTTACCTACAACTTACTGAGAAAACCATTAAAAGGCTTACCTCAATAAACAGCCTTTGGAACTGATATTCTTGACTTACAATTTCTCGCCAATTCCTTTCGACCTGTGAATATTTACAATTTACTTATTTAACTATTTATGTTTCGAAGCTAACGTGGATTAAGCGTAAAAACAATAATAGTTTCATAACATTAAATTATCTTATATAACACACAAAAGAAATACAATATTAATAAAAAACATTTAATAATGTGATACTTCTATGAATGAGTATTTAATTCATTTAATAATGTGATACTTCTATGAGTGATATGAATGAGTTATTTATAGAAATTAGTAAGTGTACCTAATCGGTTTTAATATGATATTAAAATATTCCTTAAAGGGAATAATAATAATAAATATTTTTTTTTACTTCACGCTGTAACCCACATATAGCAGGGTAGGCAGAGGGAACCAGAGAACCTAGTGTTCCTATTTCCGTCAAATTGAGGCATTGCGTGTTGAGTGACGGAACTCAACGCCGCGGTTTGCCTTGTTACCAAACCCAAGAAATGAAAATACTAAATTTTACATTTCCTGGAGTGGGAATCGAACCCACAATCGTCGCGTTTATAGTCGCACGCTTGTGCCTCTGCGCCACGACAGGCGTAATAATAAATATAATGAGTATAATAAATACATAAGCAGATAGTGACCTCCTCTTTAAGTTCATAGTCGGTAGTGTGTTTGAGTTGCTCGAGCGCGCGTCGTGCGGGCGCGAGTGCGCGCTCCCCGCCGCGCCGCGTGTCGCGCGCGAACTTCTTTAGGAAAGCCTCGATACGTTGGTCCACGTACGCAACACTGTCAAATACAACAAATTAAATATAATTTTCGGGTTAATGTTAAATATTTAAAGTATAAATAGTTGGAAAAAAATATAATTAATATATCAATCTGATATTATAACAGAAGGCCATCGTAGCACACTAAGATAGTAATGAGATGATATGTTCCTGCTTAGAAAAATAAGTGATGTAATTTCTATACTCTGGTAAAACAAAGCGCAGCACTGAGCTCATCATGAGTAATGAACTCAAATTAGTGCGGAAAGTTGAAAACAGATTGTCTTAACATTAGCAACAGCTAGCCAACTTAATGGAAAGAACCTCAAGAATCTGCTCATACTGAAGCTAGATAAAACGTGAAGGTAAAAAAACGATATGTCTTACTTTATTATTAAAATATCGGCTAATAACCACAGACAAAAGTCAAAAACTTACTCGCTACCATAGACACTATTCTACAGAAAGAAGGGCAATCCATATATTAACCGTGCGGGTGTCGTGCCCATCGTAATAACGTAGTTAGTAAGTAGTAGTAAGTTAATAGCTGTAGAGTATAACTATTTTTATTTAATAAATATACCTAAACTTGTCGACTTGCGTGTTGACGGTGAGCGAGCACCCGAGCACTCCGAACGTGTACCGCATCATACTGAACACGCTGTAGCCGAGCTGCTCCTTGGTGCGCAGCGCGTCGAATGCGGGCTCCTCCATTAACATCTGCAAATATCACGCAAATAATTACTTACTTACTTAACTTCACGCTTATCCCTAGTGGGGTAGTCAGAGAGAACGGAGCGCCAAACACTACGAGCCCTGCATATCTCTTTCGCCTCGTCAACAGTCATTAACCTCTTCATGCATGACCTCCGGGGAGTCCGCATGCTTTTTACGTGACCTTCCTCCAGTATCAATAAATAATTACAAATAAAAAATAATTACAATCCTAATAATATCAAATCTATCGGAAGAACATAAACGAAACAGACCATACTTGAAATAATTAAACTTTACTAAATTTTAAAACATGTGAAAGCTTATAAAGACACGAAAAATAGGCGTTAGCTTAGTAACGTGTATGATAAACACATGGTGGTGTGTTATATATATATAACAGATTTCAAGGTATGATATGATAACCGATATGATATGCTAAGAACTCCATTTCAATATAAGCGTATTATATTTGCAAAAACGAAAATTTAGTATTTCTTTCACATTAATACATTTATAAGGTAAATAGAAAAAATATTCACCCACCATGATAACTTCCAGCGTGGCGGTGTCTTGGGGGCTGGCAACCTCTCCCTGGTAGTACGCGGTCACTATACTGTTCGTAGAAGCCGGGTTGAGGCTCGCCACTCGTACGCGCTTTTCACCCAAAGGTAATTCGTGTACTTTTATCTAAAGATAAAGATAAAAAGATATTTATTCAAAAAATATTTTACGAATTGAGCAGCCGAGACTTCCCAGTAAGTAGTCAAAGACACTTGTGTTGGGAATGTCTCGCTTCTAAGATGGCTTAACAATAACATATATCTTAATAGTAACAAAGCTGTGTGTGTGTGTTTGTGTGTTTACATGTGTATGTGCATGTGTGCGTACGCATGTGAGGGTGGTCTGTGCAATATTTAAAAAAAACAATGAGCAAATTATTTATCATAGCATATTTTCAATATCGGCATAAGATAGGTTACCTAGCCAGTTAGTCAAAGCTTTTTTGCATGATTTTTTATGCATAGAAATATGAAACAAACAACATATAACGTGAAAAGTTTTTTTTTTCTTTAGATACGCTATACTACGCTATATCTGCATAATTAAAAATAATTATATATTGTATTTATTTAATAATACAAATGTTATTAAAATCATATTTTTCTTCTTTATTAAAATTTTATTATATTTAAAATTGATGAACATTTACCTCAGGCATTTCATCTTGAGACAGCCCCTCCCATTTGATGTTACTGAGAACATTCTCGGATATCGTGATAGCTTCATGCCATGCAAGATTTCCTTGTATAAGTACCTGAAATAATTATACGCTTTACAAAAAGTTTTAATGGTATTTCTTTTGCACAAATGTAAATAGTAGCCTCTTTCCTCTAATTAAACTGACTTATATTTATACTAACCTGCAAGTACATTTTCCCTAGCAATTTGTTAGTATATTCCTTCAATTCGGAATATGTAATATTCTGTATGACGGCGGCCTTGTCCCGCGGAGATATATACGGCTCCAGCAGCACATTCATACGGACATCTCTATGTAAGCCAAACATTATTTAATAACAAAATATTAAAATTTTCAAGGTTTTTTTAAAGATGTTTTTTAACTCAGACACACACACATACACACGTACATTCAAATTATAGATTAGGCCTTCATTCAAAAGAACATCGCTTGTATATATTAATATACATTTTTTTTAACTTCACGCTGTATCCCGCATATAGCAAGGTAGGCAGAGGGAACCTGAGAACCTAGTGTTAAGACATTCCGTTCTCTTAGAACAATTCTGTTCCCCACTTTCCGCACACTTTCCGAACACAACGCCGCGTTTTACCTTGTTACCAAACCCAGGAAATGAAAATACTAACATTTCCTGAAGTGGGAATCGAACCCACAACCTGTCATATTTATAGTCGCGCGCTTGTGCCTCTGCGCCACGACAGGCGTTATTAATTAATAAATATTTTTTTTTTAAATAAAAAAAAATTAGGAAATGAATAGAACATATGCTCACTTAGCCAGCTTGTGTGGTTTGATGAGCACGTTGTGGTACGTGCGCGCGCGCACCTCGCGCACCGCCTCGAACAGCTGCGGCGTCAGCCTGCCCGCTACCATCTCGCGGGACACCAGCTCCACCAGCAACTACCAAAGACAACGAACATGTTTTACTGTTTACGATAAAGCCCTTTATTAATCCAGAGGGTGTCCTGTCAAGTATCTGTCCGATACTTGGTTTAGGTCATACGGGTACGCGACCCCGGATCCTCGAGCCACCACTATCATACTCCTATCATCCAATCCATGAAAGTGGTGTCCTTTCATTCCCCCCTGTCCTGATCTCCTTCTCTCTTTTCCTTTCTTGACTTATCCTCTCCCTTGGTTTTACCCATAATGGGTTTTGGAGGTCAGATGGCAGTCGCTCCAATAAAACCAATCTCCGCCAATCAAATGGATAGATCAAGGAAAATGCTGGGTATGGCTAGGGCGTCGCCGTTAAACGACGCGCAGGCACATCGCCCTACACCTGCGATAAGTGGGCAAGGGCTACCGTGTCAAGTACGGGCACGGCTAAAGACGCAAGTACCCAGAAAGAAACTCCGCTTTGCAACATGGAATATTGGCTCTCTAACCGGACGATGCAGAGAACTCGCAGATGTACTCGTGAGACGTCGGGTCCAGTGTGTCTTGTTACAGGAAACACGCTGGAAAGGCAATAAGTCCCGTAACATCGGACAGGGTTACCAGCTTATATACACTGGGTCGCCCTCGGGTAAGACCGGTGTGGCGGTAGTGCTCTCTCAAGAGCTTCGGAGTGGTCTCCTCGAAGTCGAACGTCGCTGCGATCGCTTGATGCGGGTGAAGGTACTGATTGAGGGTGTCATCACCAACTTGATCAGCACCTATGCCCCTCAGGCGGGTTGTAGTGGCGCCGAAAAGGAGTCATTCTGGGAACAGTTTGAAGGGGTGCTACGCGCCATACCATCTGCTGAGGTAATCATAGTTGGGGGGACTTAAACGGCCACGTGGGTAGGGCTGGGGACACGTATGAGCGTGTTCACGGTGGTTTTGGTTATGGTCGTCGCAATGCAGAGGGAGAAAATACTCTGAGAACCTGTATTGCGTCTGACTTGGCCATCGTGAACACGTTCTTCCAAAAGAGTTCCCAGCACCTTATCACGTATAAGAGCGGGTCCCACTCAACTCAAATAGATTATCTGCTGACCAGACGGTGTCATATAGGCAAGGTCACTAACTATAAGATCATTCCTGGTGAAAGCCTAAAGCCAACATCGTCTTCTTGTCATGGACTATGTCGTTACTCCGAAAAAGAAAGTTGTCGAGAAACGTGACCCTAGGATCAAGTGGTGGTTGTTGGATGGGCCGATGCAGACCGACTTTCTGGCAGAGGTTAAAAGTCAAAATCTATCGACTGACACCCAAACTGCCCAGGAAGCTTGGGATCGAGCCCAGTCAGCAATTATTACTGCAGGTAAACGAGTTCTTGGCATTTCTAGGGGAGGACGAGTCATCGACAGGGAGACATGGTGGTGGAATGACAAGGTGCAGGAAGCGATTCGGAAAAAGAAGGCTGCTTTTAAGAAGTGGCAGAATTCCAACTCCCCTGAAGACAGAGTGGATTACATTGCGGCGAAACGTGCCAGCAAAACAGCTGTAGCCAGAGCCCGCAGTGAGAGTTTATCACCACTTTACGATAAACTTGAAACTGCGGAGGGGCAGAAGCTCATATATAAACTGGCACGTGCTCGGGATAAAGCGACACAAGACATTTCCAAATGTCTCTGTGTCAAGGACTCCCGAGGTACGCTGCTTTGTGATCAGGGCTCTGTGAAGGAGAGATGGAGGGGCTACTTCAAGGAGCTGCTGAACACTCAGCATCCGTGTAGTCTTCCTTCCGAACCGCTCCCTAACCTCGGACTTGTTGCCCCAATAACCCTTGACGAAACTCGAAATTGTCTTCGACCCATGAAGAACCGGAAAGCGGTGGGGCCTGACGACATTCCGATCGAGGCGTGGAAATCGTTGGGCTCTCTTGGTGTGCTCATACTCACTGATCTCTTCAACCGCATCTTGAGCACTGGTACGATGCCACAACAGTGGCGGTACAGTTTCATTACCCCTATTTACAAGGGAAGGGGCAGTGTTCAAGATTGTGGTAATTATAGAGGGATCAAGATCATGAGTCACACCATGAAGCTCTTCGAGCGCATAATCGATCTCAGGCTTCGCCGAGAGTGTACTGTCTCTGGATGTCAGTATGGATTTCAGTCAGGATCCGGTACCATGGACGCCATTTTTGCCCTCAGAACTTTGATGGAGGCTTACAGGGAAAAAAGGAGAGCTCTGCATGTGGCATTTTTAGATCTGCAGAAGGCCTTTGACTGTGTGCCTCGTCAATGTATCTGGTGGGCATTGCGAGCCAAGGGGATCCCTGAGATCTATATTGGCATTATTAGAGATATGTACCGTGATTCCGCTTCAATGGTTAGGACTGCTGTTGGCGACACCAAACCTTTTCCGATTACGGTAGGGGTTCACCAAGGCTCGGCGCTTAGTCCGTTTTTGTTTAATGTAGTCTTAGATACTGTCTCGGTTTACATTCAGGACCAACCTCCATGGTTGATGATGTATGCCGATGACATAGCGCTCATTGACGAAGACCGGACGAGGCTGGAGCAGAAAGTGAACCTGTGGAAGGGTACGCTTGAGAACGGCGGTCTTAAACTAAATGTGTCGAAGACCGAGTACATGGCATGCGGGAGCCCGGACTCTGGCACTATCCATATAGGTCCTGAACCAGCCGTTAAGTCGGAAAAGTTCAGGTACCTTGGATCCGTTTTGCACGAGTCCGGAGGCATCGATCACGATGTCCAAGCCCGGATATGCGCTGCTTGGGCCAAATGGCGTGAGGTCACTGGTGTGGTCTGCGACCGCAGAATACCGCCCAAGCTCAAGGGACGGATATACAAGTGCATAATCCGACCTGTTCTTCTATACGGTAGCGAATGTTGGCCGGCGCTGTCTCGGCACACTCAGGAGCTTCGCGTCACGGAGATGAAGATGCTGAGATGGGTGTGTGGCGTTACGCGGGCCGACCGCATACGTAACACATTCATTCGAGGTAGTCTTCGGGTCCGTGACGTAGCGGATAAGCTCCAAGAGCGCCGCTTGAGATGGTACGGCCACGTTGCGCGCCGTCCCGAACACTATGTCGGAAGAAAATGCCTTGATATATCTGTCCCTGGAGTTAGACCGCCCGGACGCCCAAGGAAGCGATGGCTGGATGTCGTGAAGCAGGATATGAGAGCCAATGGACTAACCACCCGTGATGCAGAAGATCGTGCAAAGTGGAGTAGGTTAAGTAGGAAGGCAGACCCTGGCTAGCCGGGATAAATGCTAAGAAGAAGAAGATAAAGCCCTTTATATTATTATATTCTTTATATGATTTGTGACCGACAAAACAAACTTTTAAAATGCGCCATTGATTGTCAGTTCGATTTCCAATAGAGAGGTTATTATTTTTACGTTATTAATAATCATTAGAACGCTTATCTTTAAGTTTCCATTTCCACACTTTGCACGATACGCAAGGTGCCAAATATGGACGGCAAGTGGATAACAGTGTTTTCTCGGTCAGAGATTGTCTCTAACTATGCGAGATAAAGCTCTTATTAAACCTCTATTTGCTTATATATTTTCAATAATCTATGAATACGACATATTAAACTTTTTTAAGAAAATAGCATTTACAAAATTAATACTCAATCCACTTACATGTAGATTCTGGCTATAACCGCTCACTTTCAAAGTTAACCCTTTATCCGACACATACAAAGAATGTGACAGATCCGCCATTGTTGCCGGGTACACTTCTTCCTGTTACGAATTAACAAAATTTATATATTATTTACTAATTTATCTTTTTATAATATTTTAAGAAAAGGGAAACAATGGCATACCTTAAGCCCTTGTTGTAAGACATCAGTCCAGAGATCGATGAGACATGCGCTAGAATAATGATAAAATAGATATATAAAGTACATGAAAACATTACTGGTACACGGAAAGGCTTCTTTCAAATTATTTTTATAGAGTACTAGTAAACTGTGTCGTCAGTTGTTATTAATATTGTATGTATGAACAATTAAAATTATTAAATTATTTTCAGATATGGTAAAGTAATACAAAAGAATAATTTGCAACTGAAGGTTAGAAATTGAAGCATGGTATTCAGAAAGAGTCTAGTGTCAAGACACTGTTTTGTGCTCATTTCGTACAAAATAGACACTGCGTGTTAAGGTGGCGGAACTCAACGCCGGATTTTAAACAAAATATTTAATATAACTTACTCTCGTAACGCCTGTCGTGGCGCTGAGACACAAGCGTGCGACTGTAAATGCGACAAATTGTGGGTTCGATCCCCACTCCAGGAAAGTGCGGCGTTGAGTTCCGCCACTCAACACGCAATGCCTCAATTCGGCGGAAAGTGGGGAACGGAAGTGTTGAAAGAGAATAGAGTGTTTTAACACTAGGTTCTCTGGTTCCCTCTGCCTACCCTGCTATATGCGGGATACAGCGTAAAGTTAAAAAAAAAACTTACTCTCGTGGTGAGCGGAGACTAAGTGGAGTTATAAAATAGAAGTATAGTAAAGCTGTAGGAAAACGAAACTTGAAGTCCGGTTTGTACCATAGCTCCATGTGACGGTTCTTACGGAGTAAATTTGGTTGATCTAGTCTGCAAACAAAATAACATAACATGAACATAATTCAAAAAAAAATTTTACATAAATACAATAGCTTTCAAATATTTAAATTATTCTCTATTTTAAATTATAATTTTGAATATTAGAATTACAAATTAATAGTTATGAATAACACAATTTTAACAATTATACTTAAAACAAATCTTAATCCTAATTTGGTTATTTCTACAAGTAACCAAATTAAAAAGGAGCAGCTTTCCTCTTCATCCCACATAGGAGAATAGTCAGAGACCTAGTGTCAAGATACTCCAATCGCCGATTTCCACCCGAATTTGACTTTGACATTATTAAGTGGCGGAACTCAACGCCGCGCTATCTCACCAGAATGAAAATACATATGTTCAAGCAACAGTCGAGAGAAATCATTATGTCCCGTACGAAAATCGTATCGTCTCATAGTAATTATGTTAAATATCTTAGAAACGTATAAAAGTTTAAATATATCAGGATATACATACATACCTCTTGGAATTAATCTAAGTGCTCTAGCCAATAATTGTTTTTTTTTTTATTGATTGCTTTGATTGATTTCAAGAGGTTCAAATTCTGCTATATTCAAATTTTTATGTTTCTAAAATATTTTTCTTATCCTATGTATAAATAGCACTTTACAATTTTTTTTTTCTTTTTCTAACTTCACGCTGTATCCCGCATATAGCAGGGTAGGCAGAGGGAACCTAGTGTTAAGACACTCCGTTCTCTTACAACAATTCCGTTCCCCACTTTCCGCCGAATTGAGGCATTGCGTGCTGAGTGGCGGAACTCAACGCCGTGCTTTGCCTACAAAATATTAAAATATAATAACATCTTTATAACCACTGTACAATTTACATACCTAAAATTATTAACAGTCGCTATCAAATCCCCTTGAGAAAGTACTTTCGTGGTTTTCTCACTTTCCGACACTTTCTTGTGAATATCTTTCATAGAACTGTTTACAAGATCGATGCCGAGTCGTTCCGCCTCTTCTACATACGCAGTAGCGGGTGGCACGAGGTCGAAATTATTTGTTATATAAATATTTTTCTCAGGCAAATGAAATTCTTTATAGGGCTCCACATTCATCCATCTATCTAACCATGGCTTGGGTTTTTCTGTAAAAAATATTTAAAAAAAATACTTATATGAATAATTCATGATAGGGTTGTCATGTTTAAAAATATATATATATATATTGCGTTTAAGAAATTATTTTTAGATGTTATAAAAATAATGTTACGTTGTGGTAATGTTGTTATTACTATAGCGTTAAAAACGATAGGTTATATACCCTTATATTATATATCTACAACAAATATTTGCATTTGATTTAAGTCGTTCTACTAAAGTTAGATGCCAATGTATACGCGGACATTGGAGTATGAAAATCGATATACATTTTTTATAACATAGCAGAAGTAAATTAAATTTATAAAATAGATACTAGTCACACTATCACGTTGCTAAGACAAGACGACGTTTATGCGTCAAGGGGATCTCTATTTACAACAATTACCTATTCTCTTGTACTCGGTGCCGAACCACTTCTCCTTGGCGTCGTAGTGTATGGGCTCGGAGTGCTTGTTGGACAGCACGATCACGTTCACCATGTCCGCCCTCATACAATCCAGCAGCTCTGTTATACCCTATGTAATTTGATGATTATTATATTATATATCTATAGTCAGAAAACATATGGCTCCCTAATTAGTTTTTGCCTTCCTTTACTTCATCGCCACTTAGAGATACAAAGCACATTTACTTTTTTAATATATTTGACTTTTAAATTATAATTTTGTACATGATTTACCTAACATTTATTATTTAATTAAGAGTCAATCAGAAAAATGTCGTAGAAATAAATAAAAAATATTTTTTACTTCGAAGTTTATGGGTACAGTACATAAAGGTATTGTTTTTTTTTTTTTTTTATGGATACCGGATGGCAAACGAGCAGAAGGACCGCCTGATGGTAAGTGGTTACCTTCGCCCATGAACATGTACGACACAAGAGATGTACTAGATGCGTTGCCAACCTAGAGGATACAGATGGAAAGGGAGGATAATGTAGTAGTCCGCTATCGGAACCACCACATTTTGGGGAAAGGATGGGTGGGAAAGGGGAAAACCTGGCTTACATGCCATCGAACCGGAACACATCATAAGATATTTGGCGGTTCGTCTTTGACATGATAGTGGTCGCGAGCCAGACGGAGGACGAACCTCCTACCACCAAACAAAATGTACTATGTTATATTAATAAATTCAAATGTTTAAGTTATATACTTACTTTTAGAAATATTTACTATATTTTAAATTATTGATCTTTGTGTTATCTAAGGAGATATTCGTATTGTCGATTAAGATCTTTTTATTATATTATATTCAATCTAAGCAATAAATGATGTACAATAAAAATATTATAAAAAAGTGTTAGTACAACTAATTTGTATTTATCAATATATGAAGGAAGCCGTTTTTGTTCAAAGACAAGTGTCAAAGATTAGTTTTAAAACATCACAACCTTAATACAATTTTATTAATGCCATCTAAACGAAAATCTGTAACGCTATTTTGAGATACTTCTTGCCAATGATTTGCTACAAAATATTCACACGTATTTTTACGTAATAATAAACCCGTTAGGTGTTTTTTTTAGTTTTTAAACAATTTTTTATACAAATTAATAAAATATTATAAATTTACCTTAGGATCGAATTTATAATACAGTTTGTCCCCTGTAATGTAGTGTTCTGGAGGAAAGAAGTGCATGTTTTCTGCTAAAGACTCCACATAGTCCGCCGGCTGAGACTCCTCTTCGAAACGGAAACTTGTCTCTTCTATAGTCTATAAATAATTTTATGTTATATTTAATTTGTGTTAGAAATATTTAAAAACATTAATATACACTCCCGCTCAAAAGTATGGGTTCACTCATCTCAATTTTTTGCTTCGATATAAGTTCTATATCTCAGCGAAAAATAGTCGTAACGGAATTTAGAAGCTTTTGAGTGGGAGTATAATAATTATAACAATTGTCTATATACGTTACTTAGTAGTGCAGGTATTTTAAAATAGCTTAGCTTTAATTGCCACATCTAAATTAATTATTAATATTTATTTATTATAATTTTAACAACTGTTTGTACTTTCTATACAACCAGACGCACAGCTGGTACAACAATGTATCAATGGCAAAAAAAAAAATCATTCTTAAGTAATTCTATTTTACTAACCAACTATGAGCCTATGTTGCTTGTTAGAAAAGATAAAAGATTTTTATTTTTTTTATTTTTTTATAATGTTACGTGTAACTAGAGAAACAATATACATATAACAATAACCAAGGAATATTAAAAGATAATTATTACAATTAAAATAATTCAAATTTATTAGACAATTCATTTACCTTTAGTTCTTCATAAATTTGTTCTGATGGTCCAATATGTTTCAGCATTTTAATATATGAAAATATAGCTTCAAGTACCTGCAATTATCAATTAATATAATAGATTATCAGTACATGAATTAGAAAAAAATAAATACGTGAAGCAAAAACTTTGGGCCCCTTTTTACGACACTTATGTGGACGGAGGAGCATGAAATTTGGCACACATATAGTTTATATAGAGAAGGAGTGCAGAATGCTATTTTTTTTTAAATAATGCACAAAAAGTATATTAAATTAACAAAATAAATGTTACGCATTACCATGGTTTGACATTCATGTTTATATAGTGACATATACATTGCTAAAGACAACGCGTTGTTAACGCGTCAACGGGGACATTAGTATATGTAATTTTTCATGAAAATTATATATATAGCAAATGCCGTCTAATTTAGTTTCGCGTATACTTTTTAAATAATAGTAAAAAAAGTAATGACTGAATGAACTGTCCAAAGTTTGTGGAAATTCTATGAACTCTACGAAAATATATATTTTGGTGTGAATGAATGTTTTCTATAAATATGTTTTTCGTATATTAGTATATATTTCACTTCACCATCGACATACTTGTCACGAACTAAAACGAATATTCAGAACATCATTACATATTATCAAATTATATAATCTTTTTTATAGTAATTTTATAATAATAGACGCGCAGACACACACACTCAAACACTCACACTCACACTCACTCACACACTCACACTCACACACTCACACACACACTCACACGCACCCACACACACACACACACACTCACACTCACACACTCACACTCACACACTCGCACACTCACACTCACACACTCACACTCTCACACTCACACTCACACACTCACACACTCACACACACACACACACACACACACACACACACACTGTAATAGTTCATCTTTTATGTTGGCTTAGAATTGTTAATTAATTTTGTGGAGGAGGGCGTTAATGACTACAACACAGTTCTAAACTATAGTAGTCTTTATCGAACTTTATTTATGTGAATTTTTTTTCTAAGTCCCAATAAAGAAAAAAATTTATTTTTCTTTTTTTTTTTTTAAATTAAAAAATGTTTACCTCATCAACATGGTCGAGTCCATTTTTAGTGAGAACGACCTGAACGGAGAACAAACTGTACATAGAAGTGTAGTCTATGCCACTCTCCGAATTACCCGTGTAGATGCCGAGAGCCCAAACTCTACAATAAACGAGAAAAATATTAATTATTGTTATTCATCATATTGAGGCCTGTTGCGGCGCACAGGCAGAAGCGTGCTACTGTAAACGCGACAGGTTGTGAGTTCGATTTTTCACTGCAGGAAATGAAAATATTAAATAATATTTAGTGTTTTCTCGCTCTGGTAAAGTGCGGCGTTGAGTTCCGCCACTCAACACGCAATTCCTTAATTCGGCGGAAAGTGGGGAACGGAAATGTTAAAAGGGGACGGAGTATCTTAACAAACTTTCTCTGGTTCCCTCGACCTACCTGCTGTGTGCGAGATAAGGATAAGGCGTGAAGCTATGTATGTATGTATGTATAATTGTTTTAATTTACTTTTTCCTTAGGTAGGACAGAAGGCTGCCGCGTCCTTCGTGACCAAGTAGATGTGACACGTACTGATGCGGCTTCGATTCGTATTCAGAGAGCAAAGATCTCATACACCACGTCAAGTGGACCTAAAAGAAGAAATATTATTCAAGTGGAATTTTTCTTTATACACAATTAAAAACAACCTTGATGAAGAAAATAAGCAAAATGATAAGCTTTATCATCACATTTACTACTTTTATGCGTCTTTAATACAGAAGTTCTAGAATCAAATCTCATATTGAAAAAATACTTTACATGATTCTCACAATTCAATTTTGTTCTCAAGTTCATTAGCAAAAGTATATTTTATATGTTAATTTGTATTTTCTATACTATTATTATATAATTACAGTACATAAAATGTACACTTTACCTCTGTAGTATCGCTGACTGGTTTCATATAGTATATATCCTTGAACTTTGGAGAAACCATTTCTGGTTTGAATGTGAAATCACTGAAGTCATCAGCAGGCAACTTATTCGTGGGTATTTGTCCGAATGTATTTAACACATATTTCTCTAGATCCGCAAGGTCCATACGGGCCTGTCAAATTTATGAACCACAATTGTACATAAGCAACACGACTATAATTCGTTGTTTTTATTTATATGGTCATTATAAAAACTGTATAATTTTTAATTTAATATAAAATAAATTATTAAAAACAAAATAAACAGAACTAAAAGTGTTAAGAAAATAGAAATGGTATTGTTTCGTCGTTACGGCGTATTAGTGGAACATTTGTAATTGGATATTATACCTATTGTAAGATACCTATTGTAAGATACCTATTGTAAGATACTTATTGTAAGATACCTATTGTAAGATACTTATTGTAAGATACCTATTGTAAGATACTTATTGTAAGATACCTATTGTAAGAAAGACATTTTGAGAAATCGTTTAGACTAAAATCTTGTAATTTTTAAGCTTTCTAATAATGCAACTATCATCAATTTAAAATGATATTTTAGATAGTTATAAGTGTTTTTTTCAATGAAAATGAAGTGTTTTTTTCGCCGCACCTGTACAGCCACAGTCATTCTATGAGCACTATAATGTCGTTTTCTAAACTCGTGAGCAGCCTTATGTAGTTTTTCATCATCCTGTATATCGTCACGTAAACTCCGAAGATTGCCCCAAGTGAATGTTCCCGCAGGATGCCCATCTGGAAAGAGACTGGAGAGCAGCTGGTCTTTGCGATTCGAGTCCGATGGAGACGCAATTGCGAATTCTATAATAAAAATGTGACGCACATACATATAATTAAATTTAATATTTGAAATATATTATTATGTATGTATGTATGTATGTATGTATATATGTATGTATGTATGTATGCATGTATGTATATATGAATGTATGTAAGTATGTCTATAATTATGTATTTAGTTTGTATTTTTAATTAACATATATTTAATTTTTTAATGTAAATATCCTGATTAGTGCACCGCCTACCACTACTTTATACAAATCCAATAACCAAAGGTTTCCTGGAAGAGATCGCTTTAAGCGATAAGGCCGCCTTATTGTACGCTATTACTACTTCTATGTTATTTGTTTATTTGTGTGCAATAAAGAATATTTGTATTTGTATATTGTTCTACTTATATATTTATTAAAAAATATTATTGCATATAAATAACCTATTTAAAAAAGGTCTTATTTATCAATGCTCCGTTCACCTATGTAACAGGTTGAGGTTATTTTCACGTAGGACCATTTGGCATACGTATATTTGTGACCCACACGGAAAGTGATATAAATTATAGCAGATTACGTTGCAATTGTCAACAGGCTCTTCGGGGTAACTGAGACATGGGCCCGTAGTCTTATGATAAAAACGGAAATAAGTGAAGAAGTGTTTCAAATCATTAATTAGTTATTTACTTCATATAAAATTCTTATTACCGGACTGTATAGCTTCTCTTTCGCGTTGCATGGCCTCTTTCTTCATGAGCGGACAAACAAAAAATTGACTGAATATATCCATTGCTTGCGGCAGATGTTTCTCTTGTATCTCGAAGTAGAAGGTTGTGACCTCACAGTCCGTTGAAGCATTGTCAGAGCCACCTTTTTTCTAAGTTAGAATAATGGATGATGAAGTGAAATCGGTTTGCATAAAGCACTCTAATAATATTACGACACGACATAATAGTAACATGGAGTTCATTGTTGTAAATACAATACTAACTATGAGGTTATTTACAGTAATTAAACAGTATTTGAAAAAAGAATTATTTCAATTTATTTTTAAATTCTATCTATATTTTAGTGCTATCTTACTTTAATAAATGAATCAAACTCGTTCTCCTTCGGATATTTCTCGCTGCCCATAAAGACCATGTGTTCTACGAAGTGCGCCAAGCCCTGTATATCTGGTGGGTCGCTGTAACTGCCCACTCCGACAGAGAGCGCACACGCTGCCTACAAAAAATATTTTATAAAATATTTAATATTCGATTTTTTTATCAGGTTAAATGTTTTTAGGGTATGGGTTTTTTTTTTATTTATTTTTTTTAACTTCACGCTGTATCCCGCATATAGCAGGGTAGGCAGAGGGAACCTAAGATCCTAGTGTTAAGACACTCCGTTCCCTTACAAAAATTCCGTTCCCCACTTTCCGCCGAATTGAGGCACTGCGTGCTTAGTGGCGGAACTCAACGCCGTGGTTTACCTTGTTACCAAACCCAGAAAATGAAAAATTTCATTTCCTGGAGTGGGAATCGAACCCACAACCTGTCGTGTTTACAGTCGCACGCTTGTGCCTGTGCGCCACGACAGGCGTTTTTTTAATTAATTCATACAAAAAGTTGTACGCAGCAGAAATGAAGACACGAGGAAGTTAGGAGGATAAATTCCAAGAATCGAGCCCGCTCAAATTATTGAATATTCCAAAAATGTTTACATGAATAATTTGTGTTTCAAATACACCTTGTTTATAAAATTATTACGATACTTTTAAAAAGGTAGGTATAGTGATCCGAAGCGGAAAAAATAAATATAATAAATATATTATATGTATCTTCCATTTTAGACACAGAGCGACGTCTGGATATAACCTTAGAGACTAAGAATATTTTAAACACATCAAAACCATCTCGTCTCCTTACTTTCCTAGTGTTTGAGAAAGTATACGAGTACTCTATACTTTCTCAAACATGTTTAAGATGTAGGTATAACATGTGTACCAGTAGCGACGGGTGAAAATTTTAATAAGGTAAGCCGATAGATTTATGGAAGCCGGTATATTTAGGAAAACCGATATACTTAGGGATGCGGGTATATTTAGGGAAGCCGGTAGGTACATAGAGCCAAGCCGGTATATATGTATTCATGGCGATATAGGATGTTAAGATTATTTGCAATCTCACTTCCACATTTTCCTGACGACCTTTTTCGCTTTCATAGCTTTTTTTGATCTCGCTTTATTTTTTGGTATCACTAATCTGCTGATAAATCCGCCACTAATTTATTAATTTGTAATTTAGAAACTATAACTTAGTAATCCTTACTAATATTATAAATGCGAAAGTAACTCTGTCTGTCTGTCTGTCTGTTACGCTTTCACGCCTAAACTACTGAACCGATTTTGATGAAATTCGGTATGAAGATAGAACTAAACTTGGGAAAGTACATAGGATAATTATTATCGCGAAAAAAACGATAGAGGGGATTGAAATAGGGGATGAAAGTTTGTATGGAAGTTATTGTTTAACTGTTTATAACTTCACCACATAAACCACTTAACCAATTTTGACAAATAGTCTAGACCTTGGGAAAGACTATAGGATACTCCTTATCATATCGCGCGATATAATCGAATTTCACGCGGGCGAAGCCGCGGGCGGAAAGCTAGTATAACTATAACTATAACTTATATTAAAACTTAGCTTTGGAGACAATAATGTGTTGTAAAACTAAAATATATTCTTTGGAAACCAAGCAAAGTCGAGATAAAAAAATATTATTTTGGTAACTTATTCTACAATACGTTACCAAAATAATATCTTTTTGTAAATTTAATACATCATGTATTTACACACATAGAGTATACTATTAAAACTATTCAATTATTATATAACGACAAGCTTTATTACCAAAACAATGAAAAATTGAATTACAATATTTAGTAAATTGAATAGCATCGAACGATCCTGCGGTTACACAGAACTACTTGAGGACACGCAGACCTACTGAAAAATGGCCGGCACCAAAAGAATGAATGTTGGTGTGCTTTTGTGAATAGTTATTGCAGAAACACCCTGCGCTGTCCGTTAGAAATTATAAAAGATGGACCTTATTAAGATCACTTGCCTTGCCAAACGTCACATCATGTAAATTTCAAATAAAAGATAAAAAACCAATCCACTTATTAATTACTATTTAAATAAAATGTTTATATATTTTTCATAAATTAATTTCTTATTTCGTATCCTATCAATTAACAGAATTAATCATGTATTAACATTATACTCTGTTTTATATTAATGCATATCTATGAATATAGAATAAGAACCCAGTAAACACTCTACTGAGGTTTCATATCACAGTCAGTGCAGAGCAAAGGGTTTGGGGCCTAGTTGGTAAGTCACTGTTTTCAGACATATATCATTTTATTTCTTTGAACCTGTCTTGTACTTGCACTTTTGAACAATTGACGCACCTAATCAAATTTAAAATAACGCCAAACCATATGACAACAAACCAGTTGACGTGCATATATACACACATGTTTCTAATAAGCATATAGGGGAACGGCGGGTAGCACCGAACATCTCAATTTCTAAAAAACTAAAGGCATTGTTTAGATAAAGAGTTATTGTAAAGATGCCTTTTCAAGAGTAGAAACAAATGTAGTTTGATCGCGGTGCGGACGCTGCGTAAATTAGTCGTGAGAGAATGTTTTATTTTCGCCTAAAAAAATTCGTCCCTCCTTTCAAATTTCATCGGTGGCTATTAAGTACAATAAGTATATTTTTATACTTGTCTGCTTTTTGGGTTTTGGTAAATTTTATATTTTTAAAGATTGTAACAGTATTTATAACAATTCTTATACATTTGGAGTGCTGTGTTCAAAAAAGTTGCATGATAGCGGGAGGGTAGCCCCGTGCACTATACTGTCGGGTACCGGTACCCGGACACGGTTCTTACTCTTCTTCGAACTGCAATTTAATGTAATTTTGCTTATTTATTGAGAGTACTTCAATTGGTACCACATTTTCTTCTATACTTTTCTTAAATATGTTAAATATTTTTGCAACTATAGTAATAACATAGGTGAAGTACCTATGTCATTAATATACCATACAATACCAAAAATCATGAGGAGAAGCAGACGCAAAATCAAATGACAGAAACATTTATAAGCAAAATTAGTACGATTAAATGTAATTTTTTAGCGAGACGAGTGGAAGAGAGATATAATGTACCACCAAGTTTACTTCACGATTGACACGGTCGCGAAAATTCAAGAAATCGATATTATAATATCTTCACCATATAAAATAGTGAAGGAAAAACAAGCAAAAAAGCAATAAAAAAGATCAAATAGAAATACAACAACGTGGGGGAGCTAAAAAGATATTAAACCCATATAAAAATATCTAAAATCTTTCTTAGGGAAAAAGACTGAATCGATTGTTCACGAAGAAATATTTGATGAAACCCTGATTACCTTGTCAGAAATACCAAGACTATGGTTATCGAATATTTGTTTACTGTGGATGTTTGCAGGGTCAAAGAGCAGTTAATCCATCATTGAATAAAGTGTCCGGGGCTACTCGCCATTTTTTTGATGGCAAAAAACTAGAACTTATTTTAAACAGTATATTTTCATGAAAAAATTTGATATAATAGTTCAAAGTTTGATTAATATAAATAAAGGAATTCTCAATTTAATATTAAATATGAAATAAGACAGAAATATCTTGTATTTTTTTTTATTTACGTTTCATTTAAGTGTCCGGGGCTATCTCCCCTTCCCCTATATGTTAACATTTTTCGTTACTGCGCCGGTTGATTGTTATTATAATATAGGTATATAATGTTAGCAGTTAATTTATAGTCACCTGCGTGAATGTATAGAGTATTTTAATTTATTTATAGATGTTTTAATATTTGATTGTTGCAAGAGGGGTAGGCGAAGAAAACAAAAAACTGCAGAGGGTAAAGCCCTCTAGTAAATAAATAATTTAATAACGAATATCCCATATAATTCAAACCTACGTTTTAATAGTTAGAACTACGAACCACTAAACCAGAATTGTATTGCAGGGGTCATAAAAGGCCACGCAAAGCTAACTACGGGCTACAGCTCGCGTTACTTAAAATTATAAATTCTAACCATGGTATGTAGTAAAAGTGGTATAAACTGATGTTAGCACTTCATACCGTGTCAAGTGAAAGTTGGTTTAGTAATATCTTGCATCGCTTTCTAGATATTTGTTCAAACTTGTTCTTCATAAATCTAATTATATTGCGTCTTTGGCTACCAACCTGCCAAACGTATTAAAAGTTAAGATGACTTTGGGAGTAAATAAAAATTTTTTATAATAATTAATTTTTTGGTATACAATTCGATCCGCAGCGACCTACCCCCGTATTTTTAGTTAATTAGTAACTGTCATATATGAATAGCGTAGTGAATTGATGGTCAAACATTGTTATTTAGTTAGTAGGTACTTATTTGCTTTCTTTGAAAATAAGGTGAATTAAGCGGGTATGTTGGCATTGTGTATGACATGTCAGTTCGGGTTTATGCTACAAAGCGAATACAATACTTATTGAGAACTCAATTGTTTTATTACATTACGTATATTATAGTAACATTGAATAAATAAATTAATAAAAATTAAACCAATATAATAAAAAGAAGGATTCATTTCTAATTTTTCTTAAATTTAATAGACAGCAACAGTTTTAAATAAGAACAGATCATTTTCTTATAGTAATATTGTTTTTTGGATCTTTCGCACATTATACTTAGTTATCAAATATTTACATTGACATTTGATTCTGGAATTTAACATAGGTATGTATTATTATAAAAAAGTAAAGATGTAGTGCTAACATTATATGTATTACTTCAAATAGTGATCTTTCAGCAAAGTTTAAAATCTCAGCAGACTGAGATCGCATAACTTCATTTGGCAACACATTCCAAAGTTTTACTATTTTGTTATGTATTACATTTTGTGCAACACAAAGTTTTTTTTAAGATATTGTTACCATGAGAGCTAAGGTTTTGGGAGTAAAGATTCCTTGGCTTAAAGAATTTGAATAATTCCTTGAGGTACAAAGGGGTAACAGGGTGGTAAAGAATGGTGTATAAATGAAGAAATGCAGATGCTGTCTATCTTGTAGCCATTTATGCCGAGTACAGAATCGAGGTTCCTCTTGTAGGTGCTTATTAAGGAGCTGTTAAGATAAGTCTAGGTAAAAGAGTTGAAGCCAGGGATATTTTGGTTTTTAATAGTAGAAGATTCTTTGATTTTCTTAATCTAATCTATTTCAATAAAGATTTTATGACTAATCTCTGTTATGTGAGGGAATTGCTAATTACTATTGCTAGTGCTGTCTATTTTGATTCCTGAGTTTTTAATTTAACACTTAGACTTAACCCTAAACACACATTATCATTATAAAATTTTAAGATACAAAATGAACAGTAAAAGTTGAACAACAGGTAATATTGCTAAACATATATATTTTCAATCATAGTATTGATGCACTAATATAGTTTCGGTCTATTTCTTTTGTAGGGTAGCCAATGATGTAACATACTAGTGTAGTAAAGCAAATAATTATTTAGTACTATTTATGAAATCTAGTTCATTCGGCATAAAGCTATAGATTAAAATGTTGTATTATTCAAGTTATATTGATACCTGTCTTAGCCTATGTCAATGTTATACAATGATTGTTCAAGCCCTAGTCTCAAGGCATATTAGAGTAATGATTATGAATACATTGCACATTTAAGGTATTTAAGATTTATAAAGCATGGTTAATATATATCGTAAATAAATAAATGGATTGGTCAATAAGAAGTGAATCAAAATAGAATTGCAAAATATTCTTACATTGTACTAGATGTATACAGGCACAGGTCAGGCTAGTAATAAACACAGTTTATAACTCTCATACCAGACATGTCACTATTTTTACTGTAACTAGGTTACAGATAAGTTTTGTTTAAATGTTAGAAAACTTTACCAATCATTGACCATGAACCATACAAAGGAGAATAATAATAATAAGGCTTTTCTAGGTTACAATGTACAAGACCAGTTCAATGTCATTATTGCATAATTTACACTATATCCAAAGCATGTTTTTCTATCTATTATTAGATTTTTTGATTTAACATTTTTAAATGAGCTCCAATATATTTAAAAGTTGTAATCTCTTTCATACAAAATTCTAATAATAAAAAATTACATTAGTGTCACTTACCAGCTTTTCCTCATCAAATTCAGCTCTTCTTTTAGTACCATGTTGATCACTACTAGCAGACTGTACTGATTTACCATCATCACTCTCCTGGTCTGTACTTTCATCTGAACCACTGCTCTCCTCTTCGCTTGACCCACTCTCATTGCTAATAAATGGTCTACTTGGGTCTGATATGAGTAATGCAGTTAAACCATTCTCTAATCTTATTGTTCTTAAAAACAGTATATTTATATAATTAATAAGTAAAAAGTATTATATTTATTAAAGATTTATTTATAAAATTATGAAAGGCAAGTATACACAAAATAATATACATCTAATATTAAAGGTATGCTACTTATATATTTTTTAAATTATAAAAAATCTAATTTTCATGTACCTGAATAATTAATTGAAAAACTTGTTTTATTTATATGCACAAATTTTTAATATTTGTAGGTATATTAAAATTTTTTACTCACTTATAAAGCTTTTTATCAGAAACCGATTTAATAGGCTCAGAAAGAACCTCAATTTTCTCCTTTCTATTGCTTACACTTAAAGCTGGCTTCGGCCGATTAACTATTTTGATTTCAGGTTTAAATTTTGGAGCCCTATGGAAATTATTTCTTTTAGACATTGTGCCCAAAATGTGTTTATACTGCAAATAACCAAATGTTATTTGAATGAAGTTGGACGGAAATTTTGGCATTTATTGTGACAAATGACAGTTAACTGACAACAGAGTATGGCCCATATTATAAAATTCGTTCGAAGCGCCATAATTAAAGAACTGAACTGCAGTTCAGTTCCTTATAAAATTTTTAGTGAAAAGATTAATTTATTTATCTACATTAATGAAATTAATTTATTCACTGCAAACAAATGTGATTGTTAAAGAATACAAACCTATATTTTTATATTTTTTTGACTTGTCTTAATTTTTAGATATTACTAAAATTTTCTAATCTACTCAAACTCTTTGAATGGATATTAAGTTTATTATAAATATGGAGTATCATTTCCTCGATACTGATCAATTCCATAAGTATATTGACTTTTTATGATATTTAGTGTTATGAGTTACGCATCCCTTGACAAGCTAATAATTATATTTTTGTAATTTCAAATGTTATTCCAGACTAATTCATAAGGCTATTCTCTCGTATTTAAGTTAATTATCCACAGTGGATTAATTTACTGCCTTTGTAAATTTCATGAACTGCATTTTCTGCTTTTCCTATGTCATTAAATATTTGATTTTCTTTTACTGAAAGTTTAAGCTTACCAAAAGTTTTAGCCTCGAATGTCAGCTGCAGTCGTACAGCAAAAAATATGGAACGCAGACTAATAAATTGTTTAATATTTTATCTGTTGTAACTTACAACTGCTAAGAATTTGAAAATTAAACTGAACAAGTGCACAACAAAGTATAAAATTTATAAAGTAATCCATATTTTCTACATTTTAAGTAAATAATGTTACGGATCTAAATAATGGATCAGTCTTATTCAGAACGCGATGTTTCACTTTCACCTTCTCAAATATTAGATCGTTTGCACAAGCTTAGACAGTTACAAATATTACAACGAGGAAAATTACAGCAACAACGTTTACGATACCAAAATTCTCCTGAAATAACTTCAAGTATTACTGAGATTGTTAGCCATTTCAGTGATAGTACAAGCTATAATACGTTTAGAAGTTTATTACAGTGTTCACAGGAAACGCAAAATGAGTCCCCTCAATTTAATATTAATAACTTGTCTAAGAAAGAAAATTTACATAACGCTATGGACGGTGTTTCAGTTCTAAATATTTCAGCAGAATCCGAACTTATTAGTAATTCACCTATTTTTAACAGAAGCTCCAATTTACCGAATGTGAGTGTTGACAACATTCAATCTACTTCTAATACTGTAGAAAGTAAATCTACAAAGAAACAAATATCGTTAGATGATATGCCTATTCTCTCCCCAAAGAAAGATTTTGAAACATTGTTGACAGACAAATTAAAAAATGAAAAGACTGTGGATAAAGGGAAAAATATAGTTATTACAAATAATAGAGTAAATATCAAAAGACCATTTCTAAAAAAAGGGGAGGGTACGGCAAGATTTGGTGTTCAGAAAGCACATCTTATTATTCAAAACACAAAGTCTCTACCTTGGAGAAACAAACCCACAAAATTAAGTATTAAGCCTAAAATGAATTCGGTAAATTTAAAAGACAAATTGAATAAAATCAACGCTATATTGCCTCAATTAAAAAGTTCTAGAAGTTCTGAAGTAAAAGTAACTGAACCAAATAAAAGTAAACAAATTGAGAAACACGAAGCATTTCAACCTTTACTCAAACCACAGACAAAAAAATTAGAAGTAATTAAACAAGTTCCAAATCATGTAAATAATTTAATTTTAAATAAAAATGAATCAACTTGTATTGCTCCAACAGACAATGAATATTTCTCAAAAGACAAAGGCAAAACTTGGGCAGCAGTATTGACAAAAGAGCAAGATGATTTCCTTAGAAAATTAAAACAAAGTGATTATTATAAAAATTTTGGTTCTCCAGCCAAAAGTATTGTATCAGATGTTAGTTGTGATGAAGATATTAGTAGACTCAAACAAGAAAAAGAAATAGCAGAGCAGAATATGTTTGAATTATTGGAAAATAAAGTTTGTCATGAAAGTTTCAATATGCACAATTCATTTTTTAGCCGCTTTTTAAGGAATAACAATTTGGATTGTTCAGGTGAGAGCACACCATTGATTATGCAAAAATATTTGTCTAAAAATCCTAATTTACTACATATATTCCCTGAAGTGGTGCAACAAAAACTAAGTAATGAATGCTCGCATGATTGTGATACTGAAACTTGTAATAGTGAAGATATAGAATTTAGTGAAAATTGTTCTACTTTTTCAAGTTGTTGTTCCTGTAAAACAGTGACACAAGGCAACTTAGAAGAAAGTTGCAACGTTACAAAACAATCAATAAGTAAAAAAGGTTTAATAAAAACTCTACAAGAAACTCAAAATAATGAAAAAAAAGAAAAACAAAAAGGGCATAGTGACAATGTGACAGCTGAAAATGAAACAGTTAATGCTGATATGATGGAAATGAACTCTAAATTAATAGCTACAAGTGAGCTGTTAAAGGATAGACTAAAAGAACTAGAAGATGAAATTGAGACTTTTAGAAAAGAAAATGCCAATTTGATGAAAATGCGTGAAGAAGTAGATTTGGAACGTCAAAAATTTTATGAAGAGAAAACTGTTTTTGAACAGAAATTTAATGAAGAAAAAATACTTTCCGAGTACTACTTAGCTGAAGAAAAAGAAAAATTAAGTAAGCAAAAACAAGTATATGAAAGATATGTAAGAGATATAAGAGGTCGCTTAAACAAAAAAGAAAAAGATGAAATAATTACTTTAAAAAATGAAATTCACAATTTAAAAGAAGAAATAAAAGTAAAAGATGCTAAATCTACATCAACAATTGCACGTTTACGAAATCAACTAAAGTTAATTGAGAAAGATAAGAGAAACCTTCAGGAAGATTTAGAAAAATTAAAAAAGGAAAATAGACGAATACAACACAGTAATGAAATAACAAGAAGACTAACTAATATAAAATACTTGGAACAAATAAATAAAAAGCTTTCCAACATGGCATCAAAAGATTCTAGATCTGAGGTGAATGTAGATGCCAACATAAAATATAAAGCATTTGAGATTGAGAGACAAAGTAGAGGAAAGAAAACTCAACATATGTCAAGGGGACTCAAACCACGAGCAAAAAGTGTCCCTAATTTACATGTAACTTCCAGATATGCCAAATATTTCAGCCAAAAAGATTCACTAAGTGAAATAGAAAGGAATATATTGGAAAGTAATGACAAAAATATGTCTGCAAATATATCAAATATCAAAACAAATATTTATGATGATTCAGATGTATCCAATAACTGCTCAGAAAGTGAAGATGAAAATAAATTAGAAAAAATATATAATGAAAGGTTTAAATCTATATCACCAGTATCAAGTACCAAGTCTTTTAGTTTATATGATCATGTAAATAAAACTTCAGACAAGTCAATACATAGTAATGAGTTTTTCTTTCAAAAATCACATGATGTTTCACAAATATCTCCACCCTCTGGATTAGCAGAGAGTCAATCAACCCTCAAATCTATTTCTGGTAATAAATTAACAAATGATTCTAATTTACCATTAAATATTAGTAATAAAAATTATCTTACTACAAACTGTGAACAAAATTCAAAGAATATAATTAAATCAGATGTTTCTATAAACAAGTCATCTTCCAGTCTCAAATGTGGCACTATAATAAACAAAGAAAAACATTTGGATACGCTTGTTCCAAGCCCTGAGCCGCAACCAAGTAAAACTAGTTTAAACAAAACTAAATTAACTCCAACGGAAATTACCAAACCTGATGGGTCAAAGGAGTTAAGATTCCCAAATGGTAACATTAAGCTGGTAGCAGCTGATGGAAAATATAGTAAATTTATATACTACAATGGAGATATTAAAGAAAATTTTTATGATCAAGGTAGAATTAAATATTACTATGCAGAAACCAAAACTTGTCACACCACACATCCTGATGGGTTAGAAGTTTTGGAGTTTCCAGAGTAAGTCAAAACAAATTATGTCTATCTCCATAAATCCTTTATTTGAAATCTTAAATGAACATTTAAATATAATTTTACAAATTACTATACTAAACTTATTTTTAGTGGTCAAGTTGAAAAGCGATACAAGGATGGTTCCTCAGAAATTAGATTGCCAAATGGTAGCATCAGATATTATGATCCAAAAAATGAGCATGTACGAGAGGAGTGGCGCTTTCCCGATGGCGCAGCGCTCACGGTTTCCGCAAATGGCGAGCAACGAATTGTCTTTGCCAATGGACAAGTTGAAGTGCATGCCAAAGATCACAAGGTAACCAATTAAAATATCCTAAACGGAATTGTATGTTAGTTTTTTTAAAACAAAGAATTAACTGTATATTATGTTTTTTTTTATATAACTTAGTTTTTTCCAGAATTAATAGAGGGTAAGTTAAGGAAAACTGCACTGGCTATAATGAATTGGTTTTACCATTTTATATATTGCTTTTCATTTGAATTAGTAATGCACTTAATTTTATGCACAACACTTAAAAAAAAGTTCATTGTCTCGGTATCATAGTGCCACTTCTGAAAAAAAAATTATTATAGTTAAAAGCTTTTGGATAAAATTGTCCAGTTTAAATTTCATAAAGATATCTTTAACAGATACCGAGAAAATAAACGTTTGTGTTAAGAAAACCCTTTTATGGGTACCCGCCCGCTAGGGACTCGGACAGGTTATGTGGAACTCCTAAGCCTGCAGATGGTAGGCCGACCGACTACCCACTAAGAGTTAACCCCTATAACTCCCTTCATATAAGGGACAACATTAAGTGTATCGCTAATTCAGAAAAAAGCAATATAAAAATAGTAAAATCAATTTATTACATGCCAGTGCAGTTTTTCTTAGCTTATCCTGCTTGACCCTTTATGATAAAAAATAAATAATATTGATAATGCTTGAACTGTATGCCTGTATTTTATGGGTTGAATTTCCACTCAGGTTGATTATATTCAAAATTATATTATCACTGGTATTTCCCAACCTAATAATTTATTTACGACAGATTTCTCACAAAGTTACATTTCTGAAAGTTATAATTTTTAGCGACGTGAATACCCTGATGGAACAATTAAACTAGTTTACAATGATGGAACATCAGAAACTCGGTATGCATCTGGACGTATCAGAATAAAAGACAAACATGGCAACCTCATCATGGATTCTGCTCCTGGTTGACAACAAATTATTTCTAAGAACCTTGTACTGTGATTTCATGTGCCTTATGACTGTTAAAAAAATCAATTTAATTTGGCTGTAAATTTAGATTTAAGCATTAATTTATACTGATATTTATAATTTGTTGATAATGAATTGTAGTTAAATGAAAAATAAAAAAATTGTTTAAAAGATTTATTTTATTATTAATAGATTTTTCTACACTATACTTCATATTTACTTTAACTAGCTGATATCTTAAACCTCTTATTAGAATTTGCTTTAGGTATACCCACAAGTTTGAAATTTATTGGATACATATTTTCCTCAGTACCAAAAATCTTTTTCAAAGCTTCTCTAGCTGCTAAATCCTTTGCAATTTCTATTGTTTCACCAAAACCTGTAAAAAAAGTCTTGTAATATTATACAAAAGTGTTCTTACCTTAAAATGAGATTATATTCTTATCAGTGTGAATAAGTTGATAAACTGTAAATGTATTCATTTTTGTTAAAAAGGACTTGCTATTTTTGAATTAATTAATTATGCTTATAAATAAAACAAATCCTATTAATCCTAGTTGATCCTGGTACAGATATATATATACTGAATTAAAATGTTACAGGCATTAAGTAAAAAATAGGTTGATTAAATCACTTATATGGCCTTTTATTTTTACATTTGGTAGAATATTTTATATATATTACCTGATGATAACATTTTCTTGTCTAAATATAGTCCAACCCTATAACAAGCCAGCAAGGTATTTTTTCCAACCTCTCCAATCAGGCGGGGTTCTAATTCACTGTTAGTTTTAGCAATCAAATTATTTAACATAATCCATGGATTATCTATGTGCCAAATTTCATTTACATCCTTATCTATAAAACAAAATATTTCCTTTGAAAAATGTATGTCCATTACAAAAGATTTTTAAAAATATGTCATTCATTGTTAGTTACCTTGCAATTGTGTAACAACAAAATCTCTAACAAAATGGGCTGTCTGTTCTTCACCTGACGATTTTATTAAAGCTCCAACAATAGCTTTAAAAGTGTTTGCTAAAGTTTGATTATCAACTGGATACTCCTACAAACACAATAATGTATACGTAAAAGTATTTTATAATATATTATATATGTTTTTAATTACTATACAACTTACAGCTGCCAAAATTATATCTTTAGTGCCAAGGTGCAAAGATATATTGGCAAGTACACTTTCACTAATAAGGTAATTTCGAACAGCTTCTATACCCTCCTTAGGAAACTTTGGCAAAACCGTTTCTAAGTAAATATTAACATACTCCTTCATAAATTGTTCACCTGTAAATATGATATTGTTAATTGCTAATTAAATTGCTTTAAAGAACAGTTATAATTTTTATTATTTCATTTTACCTTCTCCTGCTAGCTCTCTATTATCTTTCATTTTCAAATCAAACTCAATTTCTTTTTGTTTCATTTCTTCCTTTATGATATATGAACAATCTGTAAAGGCTTGAAGCAACAGATCTGAATCAAAGTCTTCATTCAAACGTTTTGCAAACGCATACAATTCTGCTTCTAGATTCCACTCTAAGAATGTATTCCTTGGATTGGTTACCTTGCCTCCCAATTTATTTTCTCGCAATTTTAATTCTATTAAAGTCGGCGATACCCATCGTTTAATTTGTCTTTCTAAATTTGAAACACATTAAGAAATAAAAAAAAGAAGCAAAGTATTATAAATGAGTCCTATATTTTTATGATAAACATACCTTGTGTAATAAATTGAACATTTTTATATGAATTCAATAACAAAGGAGCAACACGTCTTATAAAAGCCATGGTATATAAATTCCTTGTAATAAGCAAACTACAATACAGCGAACATATTTTCCTTGGGAACGAAAAATTGTTTTTTTTTTTAATATTATCACAATTTAAACAACAAATAGTCTCAAATAAAACGTGAGGTTATGCAGGAAGAAAGAACTTGACAGTTGACAATTGACATTATCTTACTTAACATTTCAGTGTTCATCTACGCTATGAGTATTAAGACAACAATTCCTAAGCGAATGAGAGGAAATTAAATAATATAAGTATAAATTTAAATTTTAACGAATTTAGTTGTTATTGGTTGTTAATGGATCGTACTAAACGATTGCCAGATGCCGGACAAACAGAACTTCACATTCAAGATATTCTATTTAAAAAAAACTCGATATTTCTCGATACCGTTCTTGAATCTTAATATTTAATACAAGATTAAAAGGGAATAGCTTAAAAGTTTTCATCTATTTTGCAACATCCGAGTTATCTTATTTTGTCTCAAAAGCTGGTTTATGGTTACTACTACTAATTTTATAATTAATTGTAAGATTTTTCCTGATTTGTAAGGTTGATCCTGATTAAAAAAGGTTTTACGTTCACATTCAAATAAATTAAGAACTGAACATAAGTTTTACGTCCTAAAAACCCAGATGACTCACGGACGCCATCATTCGAAAATATTAAAGCAAATCCCGAAAAAGTAATTGTCAGTCCTAACTACTCACGAGTTCATAGTGTTAGCATAATTTAATTATAACAATATTATTTTCTATATTATTTAAAAATATAAATACATTTGATGCGTAGTGTTGTTGAACCGCTATAGAAATATATGCTATCTGTGGTTCCCGAAAAAGTGCATTGTGTCTTTGGCTCTGCAGTAGTAAAAGGAAAAGGAATTGTAGAATTTGTAATAGGGATTGAAGTCATTGGATTATATTTGAATGTTAAAAGAATAAAACAATTGTAAAACCTGAGTCTGTCTATGTTATTGATAATATCCAACAATAGTATGCATTTTTCTTTATTCTGACATAGAAATAATAATATGAAGGATGTTCAAAATTGTTTATTTACTTAATAAAACAAACATTGTATTAATGAAATTCAAAGATTATTTCAAAAATTAAAATTAAGTTCTTCGTCCCGTCAGAAATTCACGTACCGAAGTAAAAAGCCCTCGTTTTATTTTATTTAACGGCATAGTGGTATGGTTGCTGTAAAAAGATACAGATGTATCATAGAGAGAGGAAGACATCTCAAATGCCTGTAAAATTTAAATATCATTAAGGTAGAAAATATTGTGATTATTCTATATAATTTTTTAAAAATATATTTATACCCCAAGAGAAGTGTTAATATGATATGAGTCCACTGAATTACTTAATTGTAAGTGCTCTTCTCTTGGAATTTCTGCTTTTAATAGCGAGGTCTGGGCTGATCTCATTACTAAACAGGATATGAGTCTTCGTAAAAATGGTTTCTTAGTCTTACAATCACCGGCACCAGATTGTTTCACAGAGTTATTTGATCCTATTCTCCCAGAATCTAAAGAAATTGCCGAATTGCCAAGATTTGGTGTGAGAGATCTTCGATGTCCTGAAATAAGATTCCGTTTTGTTTAAATAATAGTAGTAGTGGTATAATAAACAGATTGATCTCTCTTGTGCTCTTCTATGCTCACCAAAAAAGAGCCACGTATCAAATTTCGCCTGTCGCGGTATGTCAGTTACTCCCTATACGTTTTATATATAGATGTAGTTATACAAATCTTAACTTAGCGCATTTGGAGACGCTTAGGTTCAAAATATGTTGTATTTTACAATATTTTTATATGTTAAATGGGTAAATATGGCAAACCATATGAAGAAAATAATTTTGCCCTTAAAAATTGAAAAGGTTCTAAGACTATCGTCTAACATGGAGTACATGCAGCGGTTAGATTTCTATCTAATAAAACATACTCACTATTTATAGAAATTAGAATCGAAAGAAAAGAAAAGGTAAAATATGTACCTTTAAATATTGTTTGTATAGAATTATGCTTTTTAAAACAGTAAAGAGATCTTTTGCCACTTTCCATAGCATTTGATGAGGTCGCAATTTTCATGTGCATAACATCTCTACAACCTATCTCTACTGAAGAAACAACGTGGCGAGATTCATTGTAAACAAAATGTTTTTGTCTAGCATGCTTATATTCAGTAAACAAAGGCTTATTGATATATTTTGAGGAATTTGATTTATTTAAAATTTCATTAAATACTTGAATATTTCGAAGATATTTCCGTTTTGATTGTCTTGCAATTTTTTTTATCTCGGATCGTTCTGTTTGTACTTCGCGGTCAAAATGTAATGTTTCGTGAACTTTTGGTTTAATTTTAATATCTCCAATAAATACACCGTTAGTGTTTGTAATATTTCTACATTTTCTTTCGATACTAATCTTCTTTGATACAGCACATTGTACATTTCTTTTAACTTTTTGGTACTGTTTACTTGTTAGAATTATTGGACGATTTTTGTTGATATGACCTAATTGCACAAACACTTGAATATTACGATTTATTAAAAGGTTTTGAGGTATTATTAGATTATTTGTATAACAAGTATTAAAACATGTTTTTGTTAGAGTACAATAATTCGGAATTGATAGGTTTTCCTCTTTTTTTAAAGGCACGAGCGTATTCAAGTTTTCACAGTCATCTTTATTTTTATTTATATCAAATTTACTTCCAATCTTATGTCTTGTCATTAAATTTTCGTAACTGCAATAAACGCGTACAATATTAGAACTTCAACTGTAAGCCAGTTTAATAGAAATATATTGAACTACACAACAAAAAATAATAGAAAAAAAGTAAACCATGTTTTAACGCAGTTATCTTTGTCTTGTTTGTCTGAAGTTATCTATAAAATATAAGTAAGTGGTTAGTGTATGATAATAATTATTTGTTTTGAATCTCTCATTCTCAATTTAAAATATTCTTTATACGTACATTCGACTTTTTATTGTCCCGTAAAATTCCCAGGAGCTCTTTGATTTCTCTGTCTCTTTCATTTGGATCTGTTAAGGAACAGTTATCACCTCGAAAGTGTTTCTGAGGTGCTGTAAAAAAATATTTTGTTACAAATTAAATACTCTGAGTAGATTATCATTCTAAAATTATCAATAAGATTCTTACCAAAGTCGTTGCAGTATTTTGAAATTTTTCCAGTACCAGTTTTATTTTTATTATTAGATTTTTTTTGCCCGCGCCTATATTAACAAAATTACTATTACAAAATTATTTTATACTATTACATATCTTTCATCATTGTATAATATATATATCTTTTTATACATCTCTCACAGCTTGGGGACCACAGTGAATCCACGGTGTAACCACGATGACATTAGATTTATTGTGGATCCACAGTGGAACCATAATGGAAACCCGATGAATCATTGTGGTTTTTAAGCCATTTTGCCAACATGGCTCTATTGTGGTTTTATTGTGGCTTTACGGCGGATCCGCGATGGTTTAACCGTGATTCCATTGTGGAAGTGTGTTTTTATGGTCATTCTACAATGGGTCCACAGTGGTTTATCCGTGGTTTTAATTGTGGATCAAATCACAGTGGACTCACTGTTAAACCACAGTGGAACCACAAAGGCAAAATGGTTAAAATTCCACGGTGGGTCCACAGTGGTTTCTTTGTGGATTCACTGTGGATCCACTGGGGGCTAACCATGGATCCGAAAACTGTATAAAGGACCCAATTTTGCAATTAGAATAATAATTTTAAAAAGTAACAGAAACCAAAAATATGTTTTTGGAAATTGATGTGTTCGCCTTTTACGCAAAATCTAGTAGTCAGATTATAATGAAATTCTTTTGTTGTATAACGGTCAGGCGTCGGCAACTTATAGGCAATAATTCATTTTATGTCTGAATAACTGGTGTGAAAACCGTAGTAGCCTGTCTAATGTATAAGAGATATGAAATATACGAGGTGTGGTGTTCAAAAGTAAGGGGTGTGACTTTTGTATTTTTGGCGCAGTGTAAATGAGGATTTATTTATTTATCATTTATTAGTAAGCTGTCCCCTTCTAAAAAGTAATCCCCCTCAGATAATATTACACTTATGCCAAATCTAGTTTTTCCAATCGTCAAAGCCCTTCTCTCATAAGCAACTTATAGGCAATAATTCATTTTATGTCTGAATAACTGGTGTGAAACCGTAGTAGCCCGTCTAATGTATAAGAGATATGAATATAATGCAATAAGAAAAGTTTCTCAACATAATGACCAAATTGTGTTGATATAAAAAAAAGAGCACCTTCGTTTTGTGTTTATCTTGCCTTTAAAAATTTAACAGATATGAAAATAACGCTTTGCGAAAAATTGTTCAACGTAATGAATACTTTTTATGATATCAAAAATTGATGGGAAACCTCAGAACATCGAAGGAAGCTAGGAAGGCTTGTTCAAATCGATAAGCACCGTCTTATAGTATATGTCTTATAGTTATACTCTTAACATTATGGAGTATACCTCTGTGCGAGAAAGGTAATGTAATTGGAGTCCAAGTTGAATTGCTAACGAATGCTAGAGCTAATAATGCTAATGAAAGTAGTCAAGAGTCATCTATCAGTTTATGATCTTTTTATGTCAAAAGATTTAACCTTAAAGTAATTAAAAACAATAAAATTATTGTTTCTACCTGTGACTAATTTCTAAACTATCTCGAACATTTAGTCTGGAATCTGTAGATATGTTTACATTTTGTTGGTAATTAGGGTGCTGAAAGTAAAACAATCATATTCAGAGAATTATTTAAAAAAAAAGAAAATAATTGAAACATATTAATATAAATATATTAAGATTTACCCGGGAGTGACTCGCCTCCACTACGCCATCAGATAACATGAGGTAGTCCTGCATTGAATTAGCCTCAGCTAACCCTTCATTTCTGCTTTTATGTTTTGCAGTCTTACGAACTGTTACGCCGGTATCAAAGTCACTCCTTTCGAGCATAACATCGTAGTTTTCATTATCACCGTCTATATTAATTGTTACTTTTGATGCATCGTTTTTCGTATTTATGACCCTCGTTTTCGCTTGATTTTTATCGATTTTATCAATATTTCTTAAAAAATTGCTAATTAAAGCTTTCTTAACTTGCTCCACATCAGTTTTTGGATCTTTACGTTCAAATTTATTACTTTGATGCTTAGTTAAATTAGAATTTTTGGTGTATTTATTTTGTTCCTTAACTCGAAACTCATCCTTTTTGAACTCATTAGGTTTATTAAGGTTGTTAATCCTATAATTTTTATTTTCAGGGCTTAGTTTTCTTGAAACATCATTATTAGCAAAGGCATTTGCATCTATAGCCCTATTCGTACGAGTGTAACCTGTCTTACTAACTGGAGAAGGAGATCTGCTAGAACGTAGTTGTTCTCTCTTATAAAGTGGGAGAGTTTTATCTCTCTTTTGCTTGTCGATGTTGAATTTGATTTTTTCTAATTGTGATTTATTTCTATTTTTGTTGAAATCCTGATGTTGTACTATTTTGACCGGACAATAATCAGTGTACTCTAGTTCATCATGTCTTGGATAAACTGATATTATGACTAGAGGGCTATTGCACTCCTTCAGTACGTTAGCTCTCGATACTGTAGCATCAACTTTACCTCCACTGCAATCACATTGCACATAACGATTTTTGTATGATTTTTTATTTGTTTGTGATAAATTAAAGTCAACTTGAGTAGCTTGTGTCGTTGCACTGAAATAAAATCACATTTTTAGTAAAAAAGGATAATGCTTTTTAGAAACACTAAACTATATACATTAATTCGTATATAACTTACTCGTTGAATGTATTTTGCTTTAATAGTTGATCGGGATTTTTTAACTTCTTTGAGAAATTCGTTGAGACTGCAACAAAATATGTATTATTTTTACATGATATAAGTATTAATTTCTAGAATTATCACTTGACTCAACATTTGAATCGAAGACATATTCAAAATTGAAGCTAATTATATTTACTTGGTTTATCATTTACTGTGGCTGCACATTTGAGTATGTATCTTTCATCTTGGGTCAGTCCTAGTTGACCCACAATAGTAACTCTGTTTTTTCTATCGTTCTCTAATTTATTATTACTAGTTTGACAGTTACAGTCATCGTTTGTTCTTTTTATTCTAGTAGATTTAATATCTTTACGATTATTATTTTCCATTCTCAATAAATTAAAATCTGGACATTGATATGCTAAATATTGAGAATTATATTTGTAATGAAAAATATCACTTCCGGATTTTTTAATCTCATATATTTTTTGTCCCCTTTTTTCTTTAACAGAATGTAAATGAGGATTTTGTAAAGAATTCTCGTAATTTGAAATTGTGGCCTCAACTTTTTTATAATATTCTTCTTTTGTACAAGCCCTTGTCAAACGTCTCACGGGGTTTCTTAGCAAGACTGTTATTTCCAAATATGGTTTCACTAACGACTTTTTTTTGTAATATAGATGAGTTTTTATGTTACTTAAATGTGAGTTTTGGTAATCATTAATACTCTAAAAGTAAATAAAAAGGGAATTAATATGTATTTTGATGGACTTCTTTTTAACAGCAGAAGGCGAAATTAAATATCTCTATATGTAAAATATGTAATACCTTTCTCGTTTTGCTTCTCGTTTCCTTAAAATCATCTAAAAAATTTAGACCAGCTTTTTCATTTTTTTTGTAAATTAAATTTTTATCTTGTGATCGTTTCAGATATTCTAGTTGCTCTAAATATTTAAAAATGAAAATAAATAATACAAAAACAAAAATAAAATATTTTTATAGTTGGTAACTACTGACCGGAATTTTTAGAGGTGCTACCTAAATGCATTACAAAATTTTGAAATGATGATTAAAATAAATTTCCTTTACTTATCAATGATAACAACATAAAGTTAATACAGAAGCAGTAAAAGGTTCATTGAATAACATTCTCCATAACAAATATCATAACTTGAGACAATTAATGACAATAAAAATTATGTCAAAATATGTTTTTTCTATAAACAATTATCAATTTTAAAAAAAATATTAATGTGACTTCTAAATAAAAAACATATAATACGCATATACATGTGCATGTGTAAGGATGTATCTTTCATTTCATGCTTACTATTACACGTCCAATAAGAAAAAACTAACTTGATTAAGTTAATGATTATAAAGTACAACAATATGAAGTTATGCTTACGTTCATGTAGTAGGATAAAAATTGTTTATAATTCCGTTTTCTTTCGATTTCTATTGCCTACTCTCAAGTAAATAATTATTTTTTAACCCACCAAAAACATGCAGGTCCTCAGTTTTACACGTATGTTGTTAGTGAATTATCGATTTAATTTTCTTAAAAGCTTAATTATACTAAATATAATAAATTTTATTGTAGTGTAAATCATTATATAAAACCACGCCGATAATAATGAATCATCATATAACTATTAAAACGTCTGAGTTGGTGCTAAATTTGTTGCACGCAAAAAAAGGTTGTATGCGAACTTGCAGGACTATATTAGAACCTAACGTCTAAGACTGTCTATGTATCACGTTTTGACATTATTGCAGAAAATTCTGTACATATTTTGAAAATGATAGTATTAACTAGCAAAACATTCATTTACAATTAAATTCAAATGTTATAATAATGTTAAATTATAAATAGTTGGTGGATTAGTTAGCTTAATTGCGTAAAGTTTAGTTTGGTGTCCGGTATGTTATCATCGTAAAGGTGTAGATTATACATAGATAGTTCCTCTACATTTTTTTTCTTTTTTTTTTATGGAAAGGACAAGGCAAACGAGCGTTCGGGTCACCTGATGGTAAGTGATCCCCGCCGCCCACGGCCCCGTGTAACACCAGAGGAGCTACAGGTGCGTTACCGGCCTTTGAGGTGGGAGTAGGCGCGCTTTTGAAGGTACCCATTTCGTACCGACCTGGAAAAACTGCCGCAGGTAGGCCATTCCACAGTTGAGTGGCACGTGGAAGGAAATTCCTTCAAAACCGCATAGTACTAGAGTGCCACGCATCCAGGTGGTGTGGATGGTGTTTAAGCTTGTGGCGTACTGTGCGGTTTAAAAATCCTGCGGCAGGAATCAGGTCAAACAATTCTCCAGAACACTCCCCGTGATATATGCGATAGAGAACGCACAACGAGGACACGTCTCTACGCAACGCCAAAGTGTCAAGCCCTGCACAGATTACCTCTATTGTAGGGACATACAGAGCCCATGCTCAGAGCCTCGACCTCAAAGGAATAGTGCCGAATTGTTGAAACTATAATGTCTCTCATTGTTAATATTTCCAATTGGATTGATATTTTGAATTCACATATAATCAATGGCCCTAAAATGTTCTAAAACAGCATTTATTATTGAGCTGAATTAGGCAATACTAGTTAACTCACCTAAACTTTGAACGCTATGTCCTCCTAGTCTGTTAAAGCTACGGACATGAAATTGAGTAAGCTTAGAAGAATTGATCTAAGTTGTGTTTAAATTAATTGTGAGAAGTCTTGTGAACCAATAATTTCAAGCCTTACCCCTACATCGTTAGAATAATTCACATAAAATTAAAAAATTATTAATTATTATTAACCGTTATGGATAAAATGTCATATCTGGGAAAAAATATCGTAGATTAAGTGTCACAAGCATGGGTACTTTGTGATTATCAATAAAAATATTGATTATTATGGATTTGAATATTAAATTATAAAAAAAATATGCTAAAAGCTTTTTTTTTTTATAATTTAAATAGTCTTGAATTAAAACAGAGCATTGAAGAGTATTATTAGATACAGATAGTAGACACACATACTCAGAACACTCAAGCTGATGACCAGAAATAGTGCATTATATCGAATAATAGTCAGACTAATTTGTGGGCTGCTCCTAGCAGATGTTTATTTTAGGCAATAAGCTTTGGCAGAAATCATATAAAGTCTGCTCCATCCACTAGTACGGTCTTATTAAACATCACAGATATTTTATCGTAAAAAGAAATCTCCTTCAGTGTAATCAGCGGTGTGTTTAAAAAAACATTTAGTATAGGTACATTCACCTTCACATGTTAACTAAAAGAGATCTCTTCTAGAAATAAGTCCACTTTTGTCATCTTCTTGTTTTGTGTTTTTGAAATGAAATATAGGATAATTAATATAGTGTAAAGTATAAATGTATATTTAAAATTCATAAGAACATGCGGGATGTTAAAATGTCATATATTGTTCTATTTTTTATTTATTCAATGCTTACATTTGAAGGTAAATTTAAGAAAATCTCTTAAATAATACCTAACTTCATAAATATGTTAGAAGACCGCTTGATAACCCAAATGGTAATACCAGTCTCTAAGGAATCTTACTTCAATACGAAATGGAAATCCAATAGAAAACAGCTATGTGCTTATGATATGCTTTATCATCCTCCTGACTACAATCCTAAATCAGCTAGATCAGATCGTCAAGAGCCAAAAATAATAAGACGAAATATATGGGATCAGGTGAAATAAGATTTAATAGTAACAGTAAGAAAGACGCATAGGTAATAATACCCCTCCTTAAACTCAGCTTCTACTATAGGTAGCGGAGTAAGATGAGAATAGAGGATATTGTAAGATTTAAAACACTATATTTTCTTCATTTAGTCCGTTTCAGACATATTGCGTAATAGATAGCGGAACTCAGTATAGTATTTGTATAACCAATCGAAAAAATGAAAATAAATATATTCCCCTGAATGGCAACAAAGCATACAACCTTAGGATTAGAAAAACATTTTTAGGAAAGGAATAAAAAATTTAACGTACCAGGACTCGAACCAGCACCGCCTGTTAACTATTTCTCAAAAGCTCTGACTAATAATTCCCACGTTCTATCCAGCTATGTTGAAATTATTATATGCTTATTTTTACAACTTATTTTTGTTGTTAGCGTTTTTGTAGACTAGAGATTACTTCTTCTGAAGAGAGAGAGAGAATTTTTACAAATTTCTGTTATTAAAAGTTTTATTTCTAGAGTACAGACAATTTGACAAAAGAGACTTGATTATTCACCGCTCTAGGTACATCTATTTAAGTACGTGATGTACTTTTTTTTTTTAATTTGATATCAGGCTTCAGTAAAAATACTGACAGGATTATTATCTGGAACCCTACAATATTTTCCGAGTCAAAATTTTATTAACACGTATGTATAAAATATTCAAAATTTAAGATATTCCCATAAAAAAATCAAAAACCTCCATGTCTATTATTTACAAGTAAAATTATAAAATAAAATATAAAAAATACAGATTTCGAAAATAAATAATATAAATTGTGACTTTTCTTGGAAATTTACAGGAACTATATAAAGGGATCGCTTCGACGACTCATTTTCAACTTAGTAGGCCAAAATGGAAGCCGTATGACTTGCCGACTAAAGAATTTGTAAGAGTTCAAGGTAATTATTTATCTTTATTGAATGCAATGACGTTAGAAAAAAAATTTAGTACTATGACTCATTTTGTTTATTCACTGTTTTGCATATAAACAAACTTTCGATTCTCGTAATAACAGTTGATATTGATTTTTTTGGCCGCATTAATATATATCAAAAACAGTTATGACTAAGACAAAGACAATAACTTTTATGATTAAGCAATGATCATAAAGATGATAAAAAGAAAAGAAAGAGATGAATAAATTGATATTTTCTCCATAGTGTATTATTATAAAAAAGGTTAATATTAATTAATGTGAATTACAGTTAAGAATGAGAACCCAAATATGCGTATAGAGAACGTTCTAGAGTGGGCCGTGCTTCTGAACGAAGGCAAACCTAGCTTGTGTGGTCAGTAAAGCTATCGAAGAAAATATTTAATCAGACATTGAAAATAGACCTATATTTTAATAAATACACGTCTGCTTTCCGTACATATTCATTTGTTTTTTTATTAAATTTATAAAATTTATTCTAGGTTTTTCTGAATCTAAATTAATAAAGTGTAAGTCCATAATGTGTGAATAATTACTAAATATTATTATGCATACAAAATACGTACAAACAAATTCCGGCTCAATAGAAAATTTTGTAATATCTTTTGTTTTTGCGATTTTTACCCACATAGTTAATAATATTATTTTATATTGTATTGTTGGCGTTAATCAACAAATTAGACATGACCCGGTGTCTTAACAATTATTTTATTTCAATATTATCCAATTATATATATCACTTCAATCAATTTTTATTACAATTAAAAGATCCTGCCACTCGCCATTCCACCATTCCAGCGCATGAGGCGCTGAGAATAATTGGCGGGAACCACAGATAAAAAACATAGCTATTATTGTAACAATACGTCGCGTTAAACACGCCAATAATGTAATCATATTAAATAATATCAAATATCTTATTATATATAAATTATGCTAATAGTATATTACGATAATATCCAGCATCATATATCATATATATTCGAATACGAATTCGAATATACAAGTACAAAACAGTACAAAAAAATATATGTCCAATTGAAATGCCAAAGAAATGCCAGTTAAAATAGGTTAATTTGATATTAACATAACATTTTCCTTAATTTATTTTAGACCTTAATTTGATTAATAAGTCCTATTTATAGAGTTATGATAACATCAACACCGTTGTCATCGCCAGAACATCATTAGCGTATATTTTTGTGTAGCTCATTATGGGGTTTTAAATAAAACAAGTTTAATATTTAAAAGAATTTTTAAGAAAATCTCAAAATAAATACATAGTGATTATACAAATGATACTTTCTTACACACAATTGTTAGTGACGATTATATAAATTCGTATTCTATAATATTAATTTATAATTATTAAAGTCGAATTTTTGTAAGAATGTTACAACTTCATCACAAGCAACTAAATTGCATCTATTGATTTGTTAAAAAACGGAATGGTTTAAATACTTCTCTAATCAGTCTACTTGACTACCGATAATGAAAATATTTTATCGTTTTTATAAATACTGATTGTATATATTATTTTGTTTCCAAAAAGTCTTATAGAGTTGAAATATAAATATTTCAATATCATTTGTGTAGTGTCTAGCTTGTATTTCTTACTACACCAATATTACTAGTCTTGAATTGTCAAGAACTGAATAAACAAAGAGATATGTCAACTCAATTTTAATGGAAATCTATTAACAAATGCATGATTAAAATCAATCGAAAATGCAACAAATCTTATTACATCTATTTTAGCACCTCAGTGTCTTTTGAGATTATTGAAATCCATAAACTCTAACTTAGTATTTAGGAAAAAAATCTTATATATATTGAATAAAGATTAGTTTGGCATGATATATAACGCTAAATAATATTTTTATGACACCAATTAAGATTAATATGGCAGGTTGAAAATTAAGTACATACAGAAAACATTTCATTCATAAGCATTTAAATGTGTCACTCAACCTTGAATAAAATATTGTAAAAATGTAATGTGAATAATAAAACATATATATTATTATCAACCTGCAATTACACATAACTTTACTGCTCATCTTTATCCTTAGCCCCATGTTTCAATATGCGAGTAAACTCCACATAGTCGAAAATACCATCACGTATGGGAGCCTCCCGGAGCATTTCGTCAACATCATCATCAGTGAATCTGTCACCCATTGTGGTGAGGAGCTCACGTAGACGTTCTTCTGCTATCACACCAGTGTTTTCTTCATCGAAGCACCTGATAAATATATTTTTTTTATTGTTGTGTAGTTGGAGGTCATCCAACTAGCAATCTAATAGTTGTGTTTGATTGGATGAATATTTAAATTATTTTAATTTTCTTTATTTGTAAAGAGAAAACAATGTTGGGTTATTTTAACTAGCACTTTATAAATGAGAAAAACTAGAGAAAAATATAGTATAATAGTGTATTTGAAATATTGGTTTTATTCCAATTTAATGTTAATGAAACCTATTAAATTTGTTTAATACTTATAGTTTAAAATACCTACCCAAAAGCATTTTTAATAACATCTTCTGGATCAGTTCCTTGGAGCCTTTCACCAAAGAGTGTCAAAAACATAGTAAAATTGATAGGTCCTGGTGCCTCATTCATCATACCTTCTAGATAATCCTCAGTTGGGTTCTTGCCTGTAATGTTAAAGTAATACAAAAATTAGTAATTAATCATTAATCTTATATATGGTAATAAGGAAAGTCACTGTAATAGATAAATTTATAATAATATGTATAAACAAACAAATTATACACTAGAAAGTATTACTAATACAACTACTTGTGTGACATATATCATAAAAGTAAGGGTTAATTTAGTAATAAAAACAAAGGATATATATAAATAATGCTTACCAAGAGAAGCAAGCATATCATGCAGGTCATCCTTATCTACAAAACCATCTCTGTTCTGGTCAATCATATTAAAAGCTTCTTTAAATTCAGCAATTTGTGCCTGGTCAAACATAGCAAACACATTGGAAGTAGCCCTCTGGGCACGCTTCTTGTTTGTCCCACGACGACCAGCTGTTTTGCGCGACGACATTTTAATGCTATTAAAACAAACGAATGAATATAATTAGTATAATAAAAACTCATCAAGATGATAATTAAGTATTACCTAAATAAAATTCTTAATAGGCTAGAGTTTTTAAGCTACATAAAAAAGTTCGATAATAGAATGTATAAAGTGGTAATTTATGGTTATCAAATTGTTAAAATTTATTTTCAAGCCAAATTTAACTGTAGCCGAATTTATAAATAATAACGTCATACATATTCGATAAAGAATTTGTACCCGTTATAATGTAGATGAGTCACTTGGTCAAATACAAATTCCCAAAGACTTGCATACAACGACACAAATGGTAATGTATATACAATGTAGGACACGATTTCGTAATTCATGATCTTAAACAGACTTGCAAACCTTATAAGGTCTTGAATTGATAATATACATATAAAAGGAAATAAAATTCAGATCGTTACAAAAGTAATACGTACAACCGTTATAAAATAAATATAAATAGCTTACATACCTCTTATTTATTAGTTAAAACTGCTGTAAATATAAATTATTAAATAAATAAATTGTTATTTGTACAAAATTAATAAATATGTCTGAGGAGCAAAGGCGATGACTAATATTAAAACACCTACGGCCACAGATAAAAAACATAAATGACAATTCTCAATGACGAACAACGCAGATAATATGCGATAGACACGAGTAATGGAGCATTCAACTCGAGTTGTATCAATATATCGATTATAAATAGGTTTATTATAGGCTGTTTGTAACAAAGTTTTAGTAAATCGGGATATTTTTGTACGAGCTCTTATTTCTATGTAAAATGACTACTACAGATTATAGAATAATATTCTTTAGGAAATAAATATATTTTTTTATGACTTTACAAATTTTAATGATTACTGTACTAAATATTATGTAAATATTTATGCGCAAAATTTCTTTGTTATATAATGTATAACAATTATCAGTTGTGAATTTCGCAAGCTAACCTAAGGACAAAATTTTTATTTTTATATATTCTTATTATATTTTGATTATTGCGGATTTATAATAAACTGTTTCTTATCACCATATTCTATTTCATTTTTTACGTTTCTTCGTTTCGTTAAAGATACGATTTTTTTTAATCAAAGTAACAGTCTGGAGTCTGCCCCTGGTAGAATTGACACTTATGTGTCAGTGACTATGACAATCTATCCCCAACCATATGATGTATGACATTGACATTCATTGTGTAATCAATCAAAACATGATTAGATTTTTAATTATCCTCTATTCTATTACTATTTAGGTAATTATTAATTCTGAAAACGTTTTCTTTTTTAAATATACCAATTAATATTTTCTATTTATATATATTTTTAAAAACCTTGACAAGTTATATTCATAATAATACAATCTTTACAGCTTTTACAATGTTAGGTCAGAATAAAGCGAAATTATTTTGCGGTGCAACTAATATAGTTCTACGTAAATTTAGTAAAACATCTCGTATTGGAGCGAGTCATTATGATGTTTTAGGAGTGACGCCAAAAGCTACGCAAAATGATATAAAGTCAGCATATTATAAATTATCAAAACTATATCATCCAGATACATCTAAGGTTTGTACATTTCACAAAAAAATTAGATTTATAATTAATATAAGTTATATTTTTATCTTGATTTTCATGGTTTGAAATATTTCATAACATATATTTCAGGATGAAGAATCTGCCAAAAAATTTAGAGCAATTACTGAAGCATATGAAGTCTTAGGAAATATTAAACTAAAAAAAATGTATGACAAAGGTAAATAGTAAAAGGGATAATATAAAAGTAATTTTACTAACATACTTTGGACTAAACTAATTAATTTGTTTTAAGGTTTACTTGTAGGAAGAGAGAACACAAGCCGCATGGATTACCATCCTGAAGATGAACCTAATGATCCTGTTGTTAAATTTTATAAATCACGTCAAATAAGAAATGTTATTCCAACAATGGATGGAAAGACTCCTATATATGACTTTGATTCTTGGTATTGATTATGATGTATTTAAAAATAAAGTAACAAGTCACATATATAAAATTTTAGTGTCTTATACACCTTTATTTGCTGGTTTAAACATTGTGTTAATATGCATTTGTTAACTTTAACTTCTATCAAGGAATCTTACTATTTTCTTATTTTATTATTAATAATCTTTTAGTTATCTAACCTTAGTTTAAAATATATATTAACATTTACTTCATTCTTCCTCTTAAAATAACCAATAACATTATTTAACGGTGTGTTATTTTACATTCATTGATTATTATATTGCAGGTCTAAAAATCATTATGGTGATTTATTTAAAAAATCTCAGTATGAAAAAGAGTTTATTCGAAGGAAAACTCGCAAACGACAAGATGAAACAGAAGCTCGAAACCAAGAGTTAGCCATTTACTTAACAATTTTCATCACAGCACTTTTTTTTGGCTTTGTGCTTTATGGTAAAGCTGATTATGATCGTGATGACATTAATAATAAAAAGAAATCTTCTGTAACAACAACAAATTAAGGTTATACCTTTAAATTAGTAGTAGTATTTAATAGTCAAAGATTGTTACATCTAATTTAAAACATATTTTAATAGATTATTAATAATCTGTATATATTGTACATAATTTACAAATGAATACTTATAATTATATTGTTTTTAAATGAATCCTTTCCATGTCCTCTGACAGTCACATAGATTATAGAATTTGTTGAAAAACAAGCAATTAAAGAAAGAATTTAAATTAAAGAAAACATTTTATAAATTATATGATGATGATATTTATTTCAAGTAATAAATTTAATTTTCACATATTTATAATTTCTAAGAATAAAATATATACATTGACCGCCAAAAATATCCTAATTATATACATATAGAAACAAAAAGGTAAATTAATAATGGATCAAATGGTTATATTTAAAAAAATATATTTGAAACTGTATAAAAAAATTAAACCTTTATATATTAATAATAACTATAATAAAATTTTTAAATAATGTTTTTCCTTGAGAATGCTATATTTAGAATGTAATGAATCTGGCATTATAGATTTTATAAGTTTCTTATGAAGTAACAGATCTGCCATCTCTATACAAATTTTTACTTAATAATTTACTTAAAAACATTATACAATGTGGGATATTTAAAAAAAAATATTCCTGAGACTATATGAAAATAATAAATATCATAAAAGTTATAATTTATTAATATTAATGAATAACTTATTATTTATTCAAAATAATTTTAAAGTGTACCTTTATAAGGGGCAGTCAAAAAATCAATAGTTTTAACTACAAATTTTTATTTAGTAACTACTATTCACTCAAATAATTACATATGATCTACAAAGCACCAACGTCAAGCGGACTGTTTATTGAAACAAAACATTACTTACCCTTTAATTTAATTGACCTTAAAGACAAACACTTTTTTATGGTACTTTATTACTGTTTAAAAGCCTTAAATTATACATAACACAATAATAGTAGATAAAACAGTTTTTCATTGGAAAATACAAACTTTATATATAGTATTTAATGACATTATACAATAAATAATTACATTAATAAAAATGAGTTAGAAATAAATTGTAAATTAATATGTGCCTAACTAAGACATCTATAAAAATAATATTTTTATTATCCTAATAAAAAGGCATTGCATAACATTACCTAATATATAATTCAATATATATTTTTAATATACATACATATACCTATTCATTAAATTATATGAAAGTTTTCAAAAGTGGTTTCCATACATACCTGGCATAGGCATGTTTAGGGGACCAACAGGATAGGGGATATTAGGTACACCTGGTGTTTGGCCATAACTTGGATATGGCAAATATGGCTTAGCAATACCATTACCATAAGAACTTTGATTGGTTCTCAAAAGTTCACTCATTTTATCAGATTTGAATTTTCTTAAGTGCATTGTTTTGCGAATGGGTTCAAAATCTTCAAGAAATTTATCTACATCTATTTTACCAGAAAGGAAATCTTGTGAAATATTTTCTGATTCCTCTTCTGCTTCAGCTGCTGCAGTTTGTAATAGTGCTAATGTAGTGTCCGGAGATATACCAGCTGACTTAGATTCTAAAAACAGGCAAAATTTTAAAATATATTATTTGAAGCTCAATTTATAGCAGTACATGAAAACAAAAATATTACATACTGTATTCATTTAAGAGGTCTTGTATGCGGGTACACATTTCTTCCCCATCCTTAGATTTTTCTTGAATTTGTGCTTTTAATTCTTCTAATTCTGGTTCCTTAGTTAAGTTGAATTCAGCTAGTGATCGATTACTAGCTATAATCATTTCTTTTTCAGTTTCCCAATCCTTGACCTATGAAATTGAATAGATAGATGAGTTTATGTATAAATATAATTATAGTATATATCCTAAGATAATTATTATTAATGAGTCATTATATAGATTAGCTCTCACGAATATTTTCCAGAAAGCGTAGACTATTATTTAATCCAAAATTAATTATTTTTGTAATTTCTTTACCTGTTTAACATCCTTAAGGACAGCATCGAATTTTGTATCATCATTAAGCATTTCCTTTAGTTCATCTGAATTTAGGTGAGCCAATAAGCCCATCGCCGAGGCGTAATCCGGTTGTATCATTTTAAACTCAGACACGATAACAATTCGATGAGTTCAAACAATATCTCCGTAAAGTCCAATAGAAATGAAATCTTTATTGAATTTCCGAAACAAATAAAACTGTTTTCGATTTGTTATTCATCCATACTTCAGTTTTCGTATCACAATTCACAGACTATTAAAAATTATGTACAATTTATTCATAACCAGCACAGAAAAAATATAGTTCTTAGATAATTTAATATTATAAATAAGTGAGGATTCACAATTTGGGATAAATTCATCAAGTGACAAATGAATCCAATAATTTTATTATTTCTAAAAATTATGATAGTTTTCGTATTATTTTTGGTATTACCCATACATTGATCAATATACAGTTTACTGCTTAGTGATAATATATTGGTAAATATAAAATGGTAATACTAACGTGACATACGTTTCTTATGTCTATCATCTATGGAATATGGACTATGACAATTTACTAGTCAAACTAGTGACTATCAAATCATGTTGATGATAGAAACGAAAATAATGATAGTGTACAATTTTTAGGTTTTATTCTTTTTCCAATATTTAAAATAATATGTTAACTAATGTTATAACTAAAAAAAGAATATACAAACAGATTTCACCTGAAAATATCTTATTCTAGTCAGAAATGTTATATTTTGAGACAATTTATAAATTTATTTTTAATTTTTATGTACATTTTGTGGCAGAAGCTTTAATTTACATAAGAAATTTTATATTGTACATCAGCGTATGGTTAATTGGTTACTTGCTTGTGTGTTGTTATGTATACCGTCGATATGCGAGGAGATTACCAACCCGGACTCGTGGAGCTCTTGGAGCCAAGAGAGTTTTGATAGTCATAGCGCATCCTGATGATGAGTGCATGTTTTTTGGGCCAACAATTTTTAGATTGTGTGAGCAAGGAGCCGAAGTTTATTTACTTTGTTTATCAAATGGTAAACTTTGCTTAACTATTGGATTATATACATACTATGCATGAATCGATAAATTAAAAATGTAATCCTTTCATTCTTTGCAGGCGATTTCAAGTTTTATTTATATATTTTGTATTTTCACCTGAAAGTGTTAGATTTGCTTGTATTTTTTGATTTACTTGACCCATTAAATTAAGAACCCTAATACTATTTTATTTTTAAATGACAAAGTTATTTGCAAATCTTCACCATTGTTAAAATTGATTAGTTATAATGTCTTAACCAGCTTAATGTTTACCGACACAAGTTAATTTGAAATATACATTTTAATGAAAAAAAGTAATTGTAAATATTTAATTTTTCCAAATTTATTTTTTTATTATATTAATCAACATTATGGCTTATTTCAGGAAATTATGAGGGAAAAGGAGATGAAAGAAGAAAAGAATTATGGAAAGCTTGTTATTCTCTTGGTGTACCAGATTGTAATATATGTCTTATATCAGATACAAGGCTGCAAGATAATCCAAAGACTCAATGGCCTGTACCCATCATAGCTAAACTCTTACAACAACAGTTAGAAACTTTAGACATTGATACTCTAGTCACTTTTGACAGAGGAGGTGTATCCTCACATCCTAATCATTCAGCAGTCTTTTATGCAGTAGCTTATATGTTTGTTGAAAAAAATATGCCGCAAAGTAAGTTACAATTTATGTCTTGCATCTTAATAAACATTTTCATATGTAATTTGATTTTTTTTAAAATAATAAGGCCCATGTTTTCCTGTTTCAGAATGTACAGTATATACATTGGATTCTGTCAACATATTAAGAAAATATTTGAGTTTTTTAGACTTACCATTGAGTTTCATACTGTCCTCGAAAAGGTAACATAGTGCTAGTTACAATATTAATTAAAAATTTATACAAATTATGAAATTAACATATATTTCTAGATATTTTCTTCGCTGGACAGAGAGTCGCCGTGTGACACGGGCTATGAAGCAACATAAGAGCCAAATGGTCTGGTTTAGGTATTTATATGTTGTGTTTTCTAGATATATGGTCATTAATACTCTAAGGAAAATTAATCTTGCTGACATTGAATTGGAACTTGAGGTTGATGATTGAGCAATCAATAATTTCTGATGATATTTACTGAAATTCTTTATGATCACTTTTATACTACTTAACACACAAAGTGTTATTTAAAATAAAATAAAAATATTGAGTTGCGTAACTTCTAGTTTTTGGATACACCTTGGGTAAATATTTATTTATTCTATGATAAGGTAATTTTTACAAATACTGACAATATTGTTAAGACAATCTATCTATAATGTTTTAAATCATTTCAAATTTAACTTTAAATTTATTTTATGAATTTACTGCTACGTAAAAAAAATATTTTTAAAGATCACATGAAAGACAAATCTTCACATGTACAAAACTATAAAAAAATTGTGTTCTAACATAACATTTTATATGTAAAGTTAAAATTAGACTAAATAAATATATAGAAATAAATAAATATATAGAAATAATAATAAATATGCAAAGTTCATACAGAGAGTGTCCAAGACATCATTGAACATACTAATTTATTCTAGTTTTCTAATAAAACATTATTTCTAGGTTTTATGATTAAGTTTTTTTGTGAACATGATTCAAAGTATTTACCTTTTACTCTTAACATAATTTATTTTTCTTAATTAAAATTTAGAATGAATGAATGAAAGATTCAATATGTATTTTTATCTTCATACACTTGCATCTTCTTTTACTGTATTAGAAAACTGAACGACCCGCTATTGTCAAATACGCCACTTGGGTGACATAAATATTAAATGGATACTTTTATAAAATGTGTAACAATAACAATTCATCGCATCACAAACATGACAGTTCGTCCTCCACTTTCGGTTCGAATTTCAGTTTAGTAGAAGAAGTAGAAGTAGAACTCATGCCGCGCTTTGTCTATCACTTTTATTTAAATTATTATTTTTTTCTTGCGAGAGAGAAAATGAAAATAATTTAAATGCAATCATTCTTACGAGTATTAGATGCCTAATGTTAGCTATCAGTGGCGAAGCGTCCGTATAACAAGATGACCAAAAGCTTACCGTTTGTAAATTACAATAAATTAGGGACATCAAAAAAAAAAGAAAAACGAGGTCAAAAATATTTATTCTAATAATTAACATTACAAAAAACAAGTTTAACGAAAATTTGGGTGCTAAAAAAGGTTGTTAGAAATATTTGGAAATGCTATTGCAAAAAATAAAACTAAACATCCTATATCGTTGTCCAGGTTGGACTTTACCATATACCGGCTTCCCTATGTATAATAAATTTGCACCCTTCGCCACTGCTAGCTATATCCTGCGACTTGGTGTGAGTGGACTATAAAACGTAGGAATTTTGAGAAATCCTCAATTAGACCCCGATGACCCCATTACGATCGCGAACGCAAAATATGTAGATAGGAACGCTACACACGCACGACACACACACCGCCGTCGACGGATTCGAGGGCGAAGTCCAGCTTTCGTAACGGCCCGCCCGCGCCTCGGTGCGGCCGGGTCCATCAGTTAGGGCTTATTAGGCTCCCTTAGCTTAGTCTAATTACCACCGGTCGCGTCTTCATGTCGCGATCGGTTTGCTTAGAATAGGGATTCCCTCCCCCGCCCGCACGACTCGCGCAAGCCGAGGTCCTAGCCCCGCAGGGGGCGCCCTTGCGCCTGTCGGCATCCTCTCAAGCAGCCAGTTAGTGCTTGCATTTCGCAGGGACTGAGCACCCTCTTCCCTCACCCCCCCGGTGTCGCTGTAAAGACCGCTGGGGTCAACAGCATGTGTATCCATTCGAAAAGAAAGAAAAGAAATCCTCACTCACTGTTCCCCCACACGTACCGAGGAGGTTACATGCAAATTTCAGCCTTCCATGGCTAGTAGTTACGCATGTATGTTGTCCGACACTTAGAAACAAGTAAGTGTTTTATAAATATAATTATATACTAATACCGGAGTACTTATTGTTAATTTGAGTCTGTAATCGTTAAATTGTTGGGTGTGTGAAGATAATCGCCTATGAAATTATCGCGTTTTAGCGATACAAAATAATAAAGGATACATAATGAATAGTTAATTGTATTTATTTTAATGAACAGAAAAGTCATTTAAAAATTATTTGCAGCAGATATTATTTAAATTAGCATTAATTTTTATTTATGTTTATAAGTTTGCGCTAAATTTAATAAATATATTCAGAAAAATACTTAATATTCGTTACAGCTACTGATTGAACTAATTCAAAATATTACTATGAAAGTTTCTATATTTAGATATTTTAATATATTATTATATGTTGAGAGCGCTTGATATTTTATGAATAAATACCGGAACGTCTTATAAAACACTGTTTTACATTCATTTATAATTATCCCATTCTATTATAGTTTCGTAAGTAACGCAATTATTCCAATATGTGAGTTATAAATATGTGTTTGTGTTAAAGAAATAAAGAATTTTAATCCTTTCATTACTTACTTTTCCCCTATAGATCTCAAATAGGCTTAGTTATTCATTTATGAAATGAATTTTGTTATTATTTTGCTAATATATGATTGAACAATAAATTGATGTTTTATTTATTTTCTTTTATTTCCTTAATCCTAAAATAATATAAATAGAAGAATTATAAATAATAGGAAACAATGGCAGATTAGAATTAATTTATTTCTGTTGGCATTCAAAATATCCATAGTACATTTTACAACAAATGTTATTCAACTTACAATTATATAATACGCGAGACTCGTCAAAACTTTTTATTAGCTATATATTTAAAAATTGACAATTTCAGCTTCTATACAAAGTTGCACTGATTGTAACTAATATGTGCAAGAATATCTACAATTTTTTAATTACATACAACTATGCAAACATCAGATAAATTAAAGGATTTTTAAAATCACTATTAAAATTCTACATTTAAACTTTATAGGAAAGATTGAAATCTCCTAATCTGTTCTTGGAAAGTTAGTATTTATATAAAAAAAAATGTTTTTAATACATATAATTATAATAATTTAAGATACTACATATAAAATACTTTCAAATTTTGAGGGTAAAGATAAAATAAAGCATTATTAACATTGAAAGGGCATTACATGCTTTTCAAACTATACAACTATAAATGGATATAATTTATAGCGTTAACTGCACTAAGTGCTAATAGATTATTATATAAAGGGAATCACAAAAAAAGAATTTTATGTGTACTTAATTTTTTATTTGGTAACTGCATTTCATGATCTGCAAACAGTTGTATGAGAGCGCATCGAACATGTTATATACTTTATATTATCATTGTTATCTTTTGGTTGAACAAAATATAAATATTGTTATTGAAAGAAAACAACAGTAGCCAAAATTAAGTACCTTAAATGCAAACAGATAATAAACAAATTATAAAAATACATAAAACACGAAGCACTATGCGACACTAAAAGCGAATTGCCGATTGCAAGTACACGAATTATCTATATATATATATCAATTAGAACATAACGTGACAAAGCAGAGTAGGTACATCAAGCGAGGGACAGAAAATCATAAGACAAGATAAACCAAGTGTATTTATAAAAAAGTCATAAGATTGATAAATGAAAATTGAATATATATAAGCAAAATTAACATCCACACACTAATAAAATAAAAATAAGGAACTCGATAGAACACTTCACTTGAACAATAACAGTAGATCAACTGAATAACAACTTTTGACACTTCGTACTGACAATAAATTAAGTAAATATATCATGAACTCTATATAGTTTGCACCATTTGCATTTCCGCTACTTGAAAGAGAGCTATAGGGACTAATCGTCTCGATCGCAGTGAACCGTTCAGAGTCTGGAATGTCACTCAAATATTAAAATACTGATCTGTTAAACAACTTAAACATACTTGCTATCACACTACGGGTGTTGCAACGCGCTCGTCAGACCTCCCCCTTGCTAAGTTTAGTGGATTACCGCAAACCGACACATATATATCCTCATATGTATAAATAATACACAAATAATTCTAAGTTCCTTGCAACACCTCTATAAATCGATTAACCGAGCTACCGCCACATACCTCTGGATTCCAATAAAAATATATTGCACCAATAAATATTTTTCCCTTAAAACATTCGTTTCTACGACTCGGAGTGCTAATATTCAATATAATAGCGTATCTCTATAATATACAACAGCCGAAGTCCCCGTGGGGCACTTACCATAGAACGATACTTAAACAGCGAAATATTTAAACGTCTCATCTAAAATGCCATATCCACAGATACTTAAGTAATTGTCCCAAATATGTAACTCGAATTAACTCTGTTAGGTAACGACGACACTACCTTCAACCACGGACTACATATCGACTTATTAATTTAAATATTATATATTCTATACCACATATTGAAATTGTCTAACGGCATGCCCGCGCTTCGAACCAGATATTTGTTTCATTATGCATTATACGTAGTTACTAATAAAATACTAATATATTGCTTTCAATGTTCATTTCTAGAGCGACGCATAGTCGCGGATGTGGAAACCGTCGACTTAGGAACGTACGTCTAATCTAAATAACATTCAAGGTTTCAAAACAGAATAAGTCAATTATGTTAAAATTTCAATAAAAACATCGAAAACAACTGCCCTACATACGATATATATATGCGAATATAAATAATGAGCGTGACTGCCAGCAGTCGTCGCAATCTCCAGTTTTGAGGCTCGGGCATAGCGCGGGCGCCCTCTACGCGCTCCCTAATATTAACCCTTTAAATTCACTACACATACAGATCAATCAAAATCGTACATATATAAAAACCAACTATCTTAACTAAATAACAAAAGCATAATATAAAAATTAAAAAATATACATGTTTTATTTTTAAGTTCATTTTACAAAAATATGGAGACGACCTTAAAGGGTTAACAGGGGTGTGGGTGGTGCGTGGGGGCGGGCCTACTCGTTGTCGGCGCGCATGCCGCGCACCTCGCCCTCGCGCCGCAGCTTCTCCAGCTCCTCCTTGGTGCGGTCCTCGATGGCGCGGATGTCCGCCATCGTCATGCCGTACCAGTCGTCCATGGAACAGAATACTTGCCTGCAACATCATTATATTTATTAATTATATATATATTTAACTTCACGCTGCATCCCGCATATAGCAGGGTAGGCAGAGGGAACCAGAGAACCTAGTGTTAAGACACTCCATTCTCTTTCAACAAATCCGTTCCCCACTTTCCGCCGAATTGAGGCATTGCGTGTTGAGTGG